>JARWIR010000001.1:108176240-108183740 GCA_029959085.1 Nemophila menziesii
GATATGTTGGAGCTTGAGCAATTTATACAGGAAGACGGAGAGAGTTTGGGTGAAGCATGGTTACGATTTACAGAATAGAAGGTGAGATGTCCATATCATAAATCATCGCCAGAATATTATTTAACCTTGTTTTATGGAGGACTTGATGACAAGTCAAGGGAAAAAGCAGGTTTGTTAGGAATCGCAGGTTTTGTGTTCCTAGATCCTGAAGAAGCTGAGTTGGGGATGGAAATAATTCTTGAGAATGAGAGAAGTTGGCCCAAGAAACCAGAAAAAGAAGACACTTCAGAATCTCTGAAGCTTAAAGAATTGGTCCAACAACTCGAAGAACTACAAGACCAAGCTCGAACAATTGCTCAGGTGAATGTAATACGTGCAATTCCTTCGTGTCCTGGTTGTGGATCAAGAAATCATGTGTGGGAAAGGTGTATAAATAATCCAGCATTAGCTTCCGTTACATATCCTCAAGATAACTATTATTCTAATGGTTATACTTATCCTCAAGAAAGCTACGCTAATTATCAACAACCTCCACAACAAAGAAGTTGGGTCAGAGATCAAGAGACTTATTATCAACCCCAACCTCAATCCTATTATCCACCACAACCTATTCGGAAAAAGGCATCCATTATTGAAAAAGCTTGTCGAGAAACGAAGAAAGATCCACCTAAACAATCAATGCAACTGGCAAAGAAAGAACAAACTCCGAGCTTGAATTCGAGTATGGCTAAATTAATGCAAGCAATTGAAAACAATATGAGTCGTAGCCAACAGAAAATTCAAGCCCAGCAGAAGGTAATCAAGAAACTAGAGCATACTTTATCACATATGGCAAGTACATTACAAAATAGGCCGAATGGGCAGCTTCGAAGTGATACTATTGCTCCTAGAGATGATTCTTGTCATGCAGTTGAATTGCGAAGTGGAAAACAACTACCTCCACCAAGACCAGAAACAGAACCAATCCCTATTCCAGAAAAGGGGGGAGAAGAAACAACCAAAGATACAGTAGAGGAGGTAGTTAAACCAAAGAGTGTCCAAGCTGAGACACCAGAAAAAACGAGGAAGCCAGTGGAACTTAATACACGCCCTCCACCACCATACCCTTGACGTGTCAGAATGAAGGACAATGACCTGGAATTCAAGAAGTTAGTTGACATGTTGAGCACGTTAGAGATTAATATGCCGTTTGTTGAAGCTCTCAAGAGAATGCCAAAATATCTGAAATTCATGAAGGATATTCTTTCCAACAAACGAAGTATAGAAACTGGGGAAACAATTGGATTGCCTGTGGAGTGTAGTGCTATATGTCAAAGCAAGTTACCACCAAAGCTAGAAGATCCCAGAATTTTTACAATTCTCATCGGCATTGGAGATAATTGGACCGGGAAAGCATTATGTGATTTAGGCGCGAGTATCAATCTCATGCCAAGATCCCTGTTCGAGAAGCTTAATATAGGAGAGGTAGTACCCACATCTGTGGTATTACAAATGGCGGATCGCTCCCTCTCACGACCAGTAGGTAAAATTGAAGATGTTTTAGTTAAGCTGGTTCTTTTATTTTTCCTTGTGATTTTATTATTCTTGACTACGACGCGGATAAGAATGTCCCCATCATCTTGGGTAGACCATTCTTAGCCACGGGGCGTACACTAATTGATGTTGAGAATGGTGAGTTGATCATGAGGGTACAAGACGAACAGATACGATTCAATGTGTTTAAGGCTATGAAGTTACCGAATTCGAAAGATGAATGTTTCAAAATAGATGTCATCGGAAAAATTGCGCAAGAAGTCTTCAATGAAGCAAGCTTAGATGATGATCTTGACGAAGCCTTGACACTTGAATCACCAGAGGAACTCGAGATTCCCCTGAAGATGTTGCTGCATTAGGATCAAATGTACGTGAACTACTTCGAGAATCAGGTGACATTGAACCAATGAAACAACCATCTGTAATATGTCCACCTGTTCTCGAAGAAAAACCGCTTCCAAATCATCTACGCTATGCATATCTAGGTACGAATAAAACTTTGCCTGTTATTATTTCTGCTAACCTTTCAGGTCCTCAAGAGGAGAAGCTACTTCATGTACTTCGCGCAAACAAAGAAGCAATCAGATGGACTATTGCCGACATCAAGGGAATTAGTCCGTCCGTTTGCAAACACAAAATCATTCTTGAGAACGAAGGTGGGCGATCTATAGAGGGACAAAGAAGACTCATGCCAGCTATGAAAGAAGTGGTGAGAAAGGAAGTTATCAAGTTGTTAGACACAGGAATTATCTATCCAATTGCTAGCAGTGATTGGGTTAGTCCAGTGCAATGTGTTCCAAAGAAAGGAGGTATCACTACCATCCTTAATGATCAAGGTGAAGCCATACCATCAAGAATAGTTGTGGGGTGGCGAGTATGCATGGATTACTGAAGACTCAACAAAGCTACAAAGAAAGATCACTTCCCACTACCATTCATTGACCAGATGCTAGACAAACTTGCAGGGAGAGAATATTATTGTTTCCTTGACAATATTGGGGTTATAATCAGATTTTTGTGGATCCCCTTAATCAACACAAAACAACTTTTACTTGTCTGTTTGGTACTTTTGCGTATAGAAGAATGTCGTTTGGTTTATGTAATGCACCTGCCACGTTCCAGAGGTGCATGATGGCTATATTTTGGGACATGATTGATAAGCACTTGGAGGTTTTTATGGATGACTTTTCGGTGTTTGGATATAGTTTTGATGATTGTTTGAATAATCTTGAGAAAGTCCTTGTGAGATGTAGGGTAAAAGATCTTGTGCTTAACTGGGAAAAATGCCACTTCATGGTTCAAGAGGGAATTGTGTTGGGACATAAAGTTTCGAAGGCAGGAATGGAGGTTGATCGTGCAAAAATTGAAGTTATCAAAACATTACCACCTCCCGTTTCTGTTAAAGGAGTGAGAAGTTTCCTGGGTCACGCAGGATTTTATCGAAGATTTATTAAAGATTTCTCCAAGATCGCCAAACCGCTCTGTTCTTTACTCGAAAAGGATACTCCTTTTAATTTTACCGACGAATGTCTTCAAGCGTTTTTTACGATTAAGGAGAAACTAATCTCTACACCTATTGTCATACCTCCTGATTGGAAAGCTCCGTTTGAACTTATGTGCGATGCTAGTGATCACGCTATGGGTGTTGTGTTGGGGAAGAGGAAAGACAAGATCTTCCACACGATTTATTATGCAAGTAAATCTTTCAACGCTGCCCAGATGAATTATACAGTGACGGAGAAAGAGATGTTGGTCGTGGTATATGCTTTTGATTAATTTCGTTCCTATCTGATTGGGAAGAAAACTGTTGTATACACGGACCATTCAGCTATCAGGTACCTTATGGAGAAAAAGGACGCTAAGCCACGTCTTATTAGATAGGTACTGTTGCTTCAAGAATTCGACATAGAAATTCGAGACTGAAAGGGATGCGAAAATCAAGTTGCTGATCATTTATCAAGGCTCGAAGGATCTGATGCGAACAAAGAACCATTGTTGGTTAAAGAGGTATTCCCTGATGAACAACTTTTTGCTATTAAAAATGCGTTTGTGCCATGGTATGCAGATCTAGTCAACCTCATTGTGAGTGGTGTATTCCCTAAGGATATCCACCCACAACAAAGACAAAGAATATCTCACCAGGCCAACCAATACTATTGGGATGAACCGTACCTCTGGAAGATTTGTAGTGACCAAGTTGTTAGAAGATGTGTTCATGAAGGCGAAGTTGACAAGATCATTGCAAGTTGTCATAGTTCACCTTGTGGAGGTCACTTTAAAGGCGATTGAACTGCAGCTAAAATTCTTCAATCCGGATTCTGTTGGCCTACCCTACACAAAGATTTTCATCGTTTTGTCCAGTCATGTCAAAGATGCCAGTTTACTGGTAATATATCAAAAAGAGATGCGATGCCGCTTAACAATATCCTAGAAGTTGAAATCTTTGATGTATGGGGAATAGATTTCATGGGACCTTTCATCACTTCCCACGGGAATCTTTATATTTTGCTTGCGGTAGATTATGTACTAAAATGGGTAGAAGCCGTGGCAACACCAAAGAACGACGCTCAAACAGTGATTAAATTCCTAAAAACAAACATCTTTTCAAGACATGGTATTCTACATGTTCTCATCAGTGATAAAGGTACCCATTTTATTAACGCTCCACTGAGAAACTATCTTC
The DNA here is from genome assembly GCA_029959085.1 of Nemophila menziesii. NCBI lineage: Eukaryota > Viridiplantae > Streptophyta > Magnoliopsida > Boraginales > Hydrophyllaceae > Nemophila > Nemophila menziesii. Next base: position 108,180,457 of record JARWIR010000001.1, read on the forward strand.
ATAAGTTTGGAGTGAGACACCGTATTTCAACCGGTTATCACCCACAAACTAACGGTCAAGCTGAAGTTTCCAACCGGGAAATCAAATCTATTCTTGAGAAGACCGTGAATAAAACAAGGAAAGATTGGTCTTTAAAGCTAGATGAGCTCTCTGGGTTACAGAACAGCATTTAAAACACCAGTTGGGGCATCTCCATATCGCATGGTCTACGACAAAGAGTGTAATCTACCTATCAAACTTGAAGCTCGAGCCTTCTGGGCTATTAAAACTCTGAATCTAGACCCAGAATTGGCCGGGTAACAAAGAATGATGCAGTTGAACGAGTTGGAGGATTTTCACTATCTTGCCTATGAAAATTCACGCCTCTACAAGGAGAAAACAATGAGATGGCATGATAGGCGACTCCGTCCAAAGCATTTCGAGAGAGGACAAAAGGTTTTATCATACAACTCTCGATTTTCGAACTACTCAGGAAAGCTGATACCCGTTGGGGAGGACCTTACATTGTTACGAAAGTCACACCTCATGGAGCGATTGAAATTGAACATCCAACCGAGCAACGGACATTCATGGTGAATGGCCAGCGTTTGAAGAGATACCATGACAGTGAAGACTTCGGGCGAGAGGAGACTATCCATCTCGTAGAAAGCGCTTAGCCTGAGGTACACGTCTAACTCAAAGACGTTAAACAAAAGTGCTCTTGGGAGACACCCCTTGTTTTAATTGCTTTTTAGATTAGTTTATTGCTTTGTAGTGTATAATTTTAAGTTAGTGTATATTTTTAATTGTGTTTACAAACTAATAGGAGAGAAAGGTAGTGTGTTAGTGTGCAGGAAATGAGTTTGGGGTCAAAGGAAAATTTTCGGAAAAATTCGCAGGCAGGTCCGGTATACTGCGCCTGAAAAAACCCGTGACACGGGTATGCTGACTCGGGTTTATTGCCGAGAGAATTTTTTTTGGAACATGACAGGTCCGGTATACCGGAGGATATGCCCGGTATACCGCAGTAGCAAAAACACGTGACACGGGTAGGGTAGCTCGGGTTTTTTGACAAGAACGAAAAAATGGATAGTTGATGGGTCTGGTATACCAGAGGTTATGCCCGGTATACCACGGTATGGCGGTTTGTGAAGAGTTTGAGGCCTATTCAACTTCTTACCTTAACAAACTTAACCCTAACCCTTCCCACACGAAATTTTCAGACCTAAACACTATATATACAACTTAAAGCTTGTACAAACCTTCACAATTAACACAACAACAACACAAATTCTCTCCTCCATCCTCCATAAACACAAATTCTTCATCAAATTCATCACACTACACCATTAAACACCATCAAATTCATCAAGCTTTCAAGAATTATTCCAAGATTCATCAAGAAACCTTTATCTTTCATCAATTCCAAGCTACAACCTCAAGCTAAACCAATTTATCTTAATCTTTTAATTCATCCTTGGTTTAACTTGAGTTGTGGGTAAATCAACCATGACTAATAGATCTGATGCTATTGAATATAAGAGAAAGTGCACCATCCTTGGGAAGAATAAGAAATTGCCTGGAGCCACCATTGAAATGCCTATCACCATTGATGAGGCTACTGAAGAATCAAAAGAAAAGGCACCAGCACAACCACTACCAAAGAAGTTAACTGCTAGAATGTCTACACCATCAAGGCCTTTGAAAAAGATAAAGATTCATGACCAAGGTTCTTCTACTTCTTCCTCTAAAATTGATCATGATCTTCCCCCATGGGCTCTTAAATTACAACATGAAGTTGAAAGATTACGAGAAGATAACAGAGAACTTTGGGTGGAAGTTATACAGATGCAAGCACAGCTGGAAGATATAACCTTGGAAAGGGATATTGATAATTATTCTGATCCCTCTGCTTCGGAAGAGGAGGAGGACATAATGGATCTCTATGGCCAGCCAGGTAAGCCATTCTAATTTTCTTAATAGCTTGTATGCATTAGGTAGTTTAGTTAGTTTTTAATTTTTAATTTTATTCCGTTCTTGAGTCTTTTTCGAGTCGTGGGGACACGGCTCACTTTTGAGTTGGGGGTGGGGATTCGTTGTCCTTATCTTCTTTTCGTTTTTGCATAAAATTTAAAATTTTTAGGTTTAATTAAGGCATAGAATATTTTGAATGTACCTATTTGCAGAGGCGGACCCACCTTAGGCCCAGGGGGGGCTCAAGCCCCCCCTGAACTCGTAAATTTTAAATACGTCAACGTAATTTTGACTCGAAAAATAATTAACTCTCACTCAAAATTTATGACACGTGCATGCAATAAAAAGCATACAAGTTATTGTAGCTTAGTGGTTTATTATCTTTACATATTAATGTGTATCTTAGAGGTCATGTGTTCGAATCATAGCTTTTGCTTTATTATTTTTCACAAATATACATATAATGATTCGCAAATAAGTGTGGGATTGATTATTTTAGAGTTAAAAGCGACATGTTGTATTTAACATTATTAATTATATGTTTATTTATCCTTTTTTTATCTTAAAAAATTTTGAAAAGCGTTAACTCCTAAATTTTTGTATATTTTAAGCCCCCCCTCGATTTACCTTCTGGATCCGCCCCTGCCTATTTGAGCATGATTTTATTAGTTCAATGATAGTAAGTAGTATGTTTTTGAAAGATGCAACAAATTTGTTTAGGATGCATGTATGAAAACAGGAAATAAAGGATAGAAAAGTTAATGAGCAATGTTAAGAAGTATGTTGAAACTTAGCGAGAGTTATTTGGTGTGTAGAACGTGAGGTTTGAAATTAGTTGAAAACCCGCTTGTCTATGAACTAATACTGAAAACGTAACGAAATCCGGTAGTTAGAAAAATGAATAAGGCAGTTCTTTCATGATTAAAACACTTGAAGCCTTTTATTCCTTCTCACCCTTTTGTTTGATATTTTTATTATTTATCCGTCTTAATCCCTCTTAGCCTTTCTAAATCCTTTTTATTGAACCACATTATAATCCAAACCCTTAGTTTGTAGAACTTATCTATATGACCCGCACTCGAATCGCAAAACCTGTAACAAGTCGTTTTAGAGCTTGAGTTTGGGGTGGTGGGTTTCATCTTTAGGGAACATTGGGTTTTGGGTATTATATTTGTGATTTTATTTATGATGAAAGTTATTATTGTAACCCTTTTCCAGGGTAATAGTGAATGGAAAAGAAGTTACGAGCTAAAATTTGCCAACAAGGGCATAAAAAGAATATATACATGAAAAAATAGTGTGATATCTCATCATCAAAAAGAGAATAATAG
>JARWIR010000001.1:110783740-110831240 GCA_029959085.1 Nemophila menziesii
AAAAAATCACTGCTTGTGGAGTTTCCATGACAAAAAACAGTGGAGAGAGATTGAAGAGAGAGAAAGGAGTTGGTAAGGTTATTATAATAAATGGTGGAAGAAGGAGCAGGAGTGAATAGAATGTGTAACAAATCACTGACAAATTGTAACAATAATATTATGTGGGGCTTTTTTGTTGGACTGCAAGAATTGTACTCCCTCCGTCCCAAAAATAATGTCCACATTACTAAATATGGTGTCCTAAAAATAATGTCCACTTACTATTTCAAGACAATTTTTTCTATTTTTTTCCCTTATTACCCCTACTTTTCTTTTAATTTAAAATTATTTGAAGAGTAAATATCACTTTTGCCCCCTGCGTTTGTACCCGTTTGACAGGTTGCCCCCTAACCTTTAAAACAGGACTCTTTGCCCCCTATATTTTAATTTTTTGACCCGTTACCCCCCGACTGCGTGTTCCGTCCATTTTCGCCGTTAAAAGTGACGTGGCATTTCCATGTCACATTTTTTTTTTAAATCTATTTAATTAAAATTAAAGTAGGGGTAAAAAAGGTTTTTTATAAATAGTTTTTATATAAAATATAAATTATAAAATAAAACCCACTATTTTTATTGTTTATAGTAGTAGGACTTTGAAATAAACCAGATCTTAAACTGATAGTTTGTTTTTGTTCTTTCACATCTACATTTAGTGCTCTAGTTGCTCACCCTCGAGCCATGATCTAGCTACTCAGAAGGATATAGCTAGAGATTAGGGTAAGAAGAAGAAAGAAAGAAGGAGCGAAAGATGAAAACCAAAGAAAAACAGAGTAAAATTTAGATGATCTAAGCTAAAAACTAGAAAAACAGAGTATACTTTGCTAATTATTGATGTAAATTCGGTGTTTATTTGAATTGGGTACACGTTAGCGAGGCTAACGTGCACCTTAAGTGTAACTAGACTTGGGAGAACTTTTTCGCATGAGAGAGAAAAACTTTTTGTAAAAAAAAAAAATTTAAAAAAAAAAATTTAGAAAAAAATTAAAAAATAAAATAAAAAAAATAAAACAAAAAATAAAACAAAAAAAAATAAAATAAAAAAAATAATTAAAAAAAAATATCACCGCTTGCGGAGTTTCCATGACAAAAAACAGTAGAGAGAGATTGAAGAGAGAGAAAGGAGTTGGTAAGGTTATTATAATAAATGGTGGAAGAAGGAGCAGAAGTGAATAGTATGTGTAACAAATCACTGACAAATTGTAACAATAATATTATGTGGGGCTTTTTTGTTGGACTGCAAGAATTGTACTCCCTCCGTCCCAAAAATAATGTCCACATTACTAAATATGGTGTCCTAAAAATAATGTCCACTTACTATTTCAAGACAATTTTTTCTATTTTTTTCCCTTATTACCCCTACTTTTCTTTTAATTTAAAATTATTTGAAGAGTAAATATCACTTTTGCCCCCTGCGTTTGTACCCGTTTGACAGGTTGCCCCCTAACCTTTGAAACAGGACTCTTTGCCCCCTACATTTTAATTTTTTGACCCGTTACCCCCCGACTGCGTGTTCCGTCCATTTTCGCCGTTAAAAGTGACGTGGCATTTCCATGTCACATTTTTTTTTTAAATCCAGGTGTTAATTAATTATTTAATTAAAATTAAAGTAGGGGTAAAAAAGGTTTTTTATAAATAGTTTTTATATAAAATAAAACCCACTATTTTTATTGTTTATAGTAGTAGGACTTTGAAATAAACCAGATCTTAAACTGATAGTTTGTTTTTGTTCTTTCAGATCTACATTTTGTGCTCTAGTTGCTCTCCCTCGAGCCATGATCTAGCTACTCAGAAGGATATAGCTAGAGATTAGGGTAAGAAGAAGAAAGAAAGAAGGAGCGAAAGATGAAGACCAAATAAAAACAGAGTAAAATTTAGATGATCTAAGCTAAAAACTAGAAAAACAGAGTATACTTTGCTAATTATTGATGTAAATTCGGTGTTTATTTGAATTGGGTACACGTTAGCGAGGCTAACGTGCACCTTAAGTGTAACTAGACTTGGGAGAACTTTTTCGCATGAGAGAGAAAAACTTTTTGTAAAAAAAAAAATAAAACAAAAAAAATAAAAAAAAAAATTAAAAAGTTAAAAAAAAATTAAAAAATTAAAAAAAAATAATAATAAAAAAAAAACAAAAATAAAAAAAATAAAACAAAAATAAAATAAAACAAAAAATAAAAAAAAATTAAGCTAAAAACTAGAAAAACAGAGTATACTTTGCTAATTATTGATGTAAATTCGGTGTTTATTTGAATTGGGTACACGTTAGCGAGGCTAACGTGCACCTTAAGTGTAACTAGACTTGGGAGAACTTTTTCGCATGAGACAGAAAAATTTTTTGTAAAAAAATAAAATAAAATTAAAAAATTAAAAAAAAATTAAAAAAAAATTAAATAAAAATTAAAAAAAAATAAAAAAAAAATAAAAAAAATAAAACAAAAAATAAAAATAAATAAAATAAATAAATAAAAAATCACTGCTTGTGGAGTTTCCATGACAAAAAACAGTGGAGAGAGATTGAAGAGAGAGAAAGGAGTTGGTAAGGTTATTATAATAAATGGTGGAAGAAGGAGCAGGAGTGAATAGTATGTGTAACAAATCACTGACAAATTGTAACAATAATATTATGTGGGGCTTTTTTGTTGGACTGCAAGAATTGTACTCCCTCCGTCTCAAAAATAATGTCCACATTACTAAATATGGTGTCCTAAAAATAATGTCCACTTACTATTTCAAGACAATTTTTTCTATTTTTTCCCTTATTACCCCTACTTTTCTTTTAATTTAAAATTATTTGAAGAGTAAATATCACTTTTGCCCCCTGCGTTTGTACCCGTTTGACAGGTTGCCCCCTAACCTTTAAAACAGGACTCTTTGCCCCCTACATTTTAATTTTTTTGACCCGTTACCCACCGACTGCGTGTTCCGTCCATTTTCGCCGTTAAAAGTGACGTGGCATTTCCATGTCACATTTTTTTTTTTTTTTAAATCCAGGTGTTAATTAATTATTTAATTAAAATTAAAGTAGGGGTAAAAAAGGTTTTTTATAAATAGTTTTTATATAAAATATAAATTATAAAATAAAACCCACTATTTTTATTGTTTATAGTAGTAGGACTTTGAAATAAACCAGATCTTAAACTGATAGTTTGTTTTTGTTCTTTCAAATCTACATTTTGTGCTCTAGTTGCTCTCCCTCGAGCCATGATCTAGCTACTCAGAAGGATATAGCTAGAGATTAGGGTAAGAAGAAGAAAGAAAGAAGGAGCGAAAGAAGGAGCGAAAGATGAAAACCAAAGAAAAATAGAGTAAAATTTAGATGATCTAAGCTAAAAACTAGAAAAACAGAGTATACTTTGCTAATTATTGATGTAAAATCGGTGTTTATTTGAATTGGGTACACGTTAGCGAGGCTAACGTGCACCTTAAGTGTAACTAGACTTGGGAGAACTTTTTCGCATGAGAGAGAAAAACTTTTTGTAAAAAAAAAAAAATTTAAAAAAATTAAAAAATTAAAAAAATAAATAAAACAAAACATAAAAAAATAAAAAAAAAATAAAACAAAAAATTAAAAAAAATAATTAAAAAAAAAATCAAAAAAAAAATCACTGCTTGTGGAGTTTCCATGACAAAAAACAGTGGAGAGAGATTGAAGAGAGAGAAAGGAGTTGGTAAGGTTATTATAATAAATGGTGGAAGAAGGAGCAGGAGTGAATAGAATGTGTAACAAATCACTGACAAATTGTAACAATAATATTATGTGGGGCTTTTTTGTTGGACTGCAAGAATTGTACTCCCTCCGTCCCAAAAATAATGTCCACATTACTAAATATGGTGTCCTAAAAATAATGTCCACTTACTATTTCAAGACAATTTTTTCTATTTTTTTCCCTTATTACCCCTACTTTTCTTTTAATTTAAAATTATTTGAAGAGTAAATATCACTTTTGCCCCCTGCGTTTGTACCCGTTTGACAGGTTGCCCCCTAACCTTTAAAACAGGACTCTTTGCCCCCTATATTTTAATTTTTTGACCCGTTACCCCCCGACTGCGTGTTCCGTCCATTTTCGCCGTTAAAAGTGACGTGGCATTTCCATGTCACATTTTTTTTTTAAATCTATTTAATTAAAATTAAAGTAGGGGTAAAAAAGGTTTTTTATAAATAGTTTTTATATAAAATATAAATTATAAAATAAAACCCACTATTTTTATTGTTTATAGTAGTAGGACTTTGAAATAAACCAGATCTTAAACTGATAGTTTGTTTTTGTTCTTTCAAATCTACATTTTGTGCTCTAGTTGCTCACCCTCGAGCCATGATCTAGCTACTCAGAAGGATATAGCTAGAGATTAGGGTAAGAAGAAGAAAGAAAGAAGGAGCGAAAGATGAAAACCAAAGAAAAACAGAGTAAAATTTAGATGATCTAAGCTAAAAACTAGAAAAACAGAGTATACTTTGCTAATTATTGATGTAAATTCGGTGTTTATTTGAATTGGGTACACGTTAGCGAGGCTAACGTGCACCTTAAGTGTAACTAGACTTGGGAGAACTTTTTCGCATGAGAGAGAAAAACTTTTTGTAAAAAAAAAAAATTTAAAAAAAAAATTTTAAAAAAAAATTAAAAAAAAAAATTAAAAAAATAAAACAAAAAAAAGTAAAATAAAATAAATAAAATAAAAAAAAAAATTAAAAAAAAAAATCACCGCTTGCGGAGTTTCCATGACAAAAAACAGTAGAGAGAGATTGAAGAGAGAGAGAAAGGAGTTGGTAAGGTTATTATAATAAATGGTGGAAGAAGGAGCATAAGTGAATAGTATGTGTAACAAATCACTGACAAATTGTAACAATAATATTATGTGGGGCTTTTTTGTTGGACTGCAAGAATTGTACTCCCTCCGTCCCAAAAATAATGTCCACATTACTAAATATGGTGTCCTAAAAATAATGTCCACTTACTATTTCAAGACAATTTTTTCTATTTTTTTCCCTTATTACCCCTACTTTTCTTTTAATTTAAAATTATTTGAAGAGTAAATATCACTTTTGCCCCCTGCGTTTGTACCCGTTTGACAGGTTGCCCCCTAACCTTTGAAACAGGACTCTTTGCCCCCTACATTTTAATTTTTTGACCCGTTACCCCCCGACTGCGTGTTCCGTCCATTTTCGCCGTTAAAAGTGACGTGGCATTTCCATGTCACATTTTTTTTTTTTAAATCCAGGTGTTAATTAATTATTTAATTAAAATTAAAGTAGGGGTAAAAAAGGTTTTTTATAAATAGTTTTTATATAAAATATAAATTATAAAATAAAACCCACTATTTTTATTGTTTATAGTAGTAGGACTTTGAAATAAACCAGATCTTAAACTGATAGTTTGTTTTTGTTCTTTCAAATCTACATTTTGTGCTCTAGTTGCTCTCCCTCGAGCCATGATCTAGCTACTCAGAAGGATATAGCTTGAGATTAGGGTAAGAAGAAGAAAGAAAGAAGGAGCGAAAGATGAAGACCAAAGAAAAACAGAGTAAAATTTAGATGATCTAAGCTAAAAACTAGAAAAACAGAGTATACTTTGCTAATTATTGATGTAAATTCGGTGTTTATTTGAATTGGGTACACGTTAGCGAGGCTAACGTGCACCTTAAGTGTAACTAGACTTGGGAGAACTTTTTCGCATGAGAGAGAAAAACTTTTTGTAAAAAAAAAAATTAAAACAAAAAAAATTAAAAAAAAAATTAAAAAGTTAAAAAAAATTAAAAAATTAAAAAAAAATAATAATAATAAAAAAAACAAAAATAAAAAAAATAAAACAAAAATAAAATAAAACAAAAAATTAAAAAAAATTAAGCTAAAAACTAGAAAAACAGAGTATACTTTGCTAATTATTGATGTAAATTCGGTGTTTATTTGAATTGGGTACACGTTAGCGAGGCTAACGTGCACCTTAAGTGTAACTAGACTTGGGAGAACTTTTTCGCATGAGACAGAAAAAATTTTTGTAAAAAAATAAAATAAAATAAAAAAATTAAAAAAAAATTTAAAAAAAAATAAAAAAAAATAAAACAAATAAAACAAAAAATAAAAAAAAAATAAAAAAAAAATTAAATAAATAAATAAAAAATCACTGCTTGTGGAGTTTCCATGACAAAAAACAGTGGAGAGAGATTGAAGAGAGAGAAAGGAGTTGGTAAGGTTATTATAATAAATGGTGGAAGAAGGAGCAGGAGTGAATAGTATGTGTAACAAATCACTGACAAATTGTAACAATAATATTATGTGGGGCTTTTTTGTTGGACTGCAAGAATTGTACTCCCTCCGTCTCAAAAATAATGTCCACATTACTAAATATGGTGTCCTAAAAATAATGTCCACTTACTATTTCAAGACAATTTTTTCTATTTTTTCCCTTATTACCCCTACTTTTCTTTTAATTTAAAATTATTTGAAGAGTAAATATCACTTTTGCCCCCTGCGTTTGTACCCGTTTGACAGGTTGCCCCCTAACCTTTAAAACAGGACTCTTTGCCCCCTACATTTTAATTTTTTTGACCCGTTACCCCCCGACTGCGTGTTCCGTCCATTTTCGCCGTTAAAAGTGACGTGGCATTTCCATGTCACATTTTTTTTTTTTAAATCCAGGTGTTAATTAATTATTTAATTAAAATTAAAGTAGGGGTAAAAAAGGTTTTTTATAAATAGTTTTTATATAAAATATAAATTATAAAATAAAACCCACTATTTTTATTGTTTATAGTAGTAGGACTTTGAAATAAACCAGATCTTAAACTGATAGTTTGTTTTTGTTCTTTCAAATCTACATTTTGTGCTCTACTTGCTCTCCCTCGAGCCATGATCTAGCTACTCAGAAGGATATAGCTAGAGATTAGGGTAAGAAGAAGAAAGAAAGGAGCGAAAGATGAAGACCAAAGAAAAACAGAGTAAAATTTAGATGATCTAAGCTAAAAACTAGAAAAACAGAGTATACTTTGCTAATTATTGATGTAAATTCGGTGTTTATTTGAATTGGGTACACGTTAGCGAGGCTAACGAGCACCTTAAGTGTAACTAGACTTCGGAGAACTTTTTCGCATGAGAGAGAAAAACTTTTTGTAAAAAAAAAAAAATTTAAAAAAATAAAATAAAAAAAAATTTAAAAAAACTTAAAATAAAATAAAACAAAAAAAAATTAAACAAAAAAAAATTAAACAAAAAAAAAAAAAAAATCACTGCTTGTGGAGTTTCCATGACAAAAAACAGTGGAGAGAGATTGAAGAGAGAGAAAGGAGTTGGTAAAGTTATTATAATAAATGGTGGAAGAAGGAGCAAGAGTGAATAGTATGTGTAACAAATCACTGACAAATTGTAACAATAATATTATGTGGGGCTTTTTTGTTGGACTGCAAGAATTGTACTCCCTCCGTCCCAAAAATAATGTCCACATTACTAAATATGGTGTCCTAAAAATAATGTCCACTTACTATTTCAAGACAATTTTTTCTATTTTTTTCCCTTATTACCCCTACTTTTCTTTTAATTTAAAATTATTTGAAGAGTAAATATCACTTTTGCCCCCTGCGTTTGTACCCGTTTGACAGGTTGCCCCCTAACCTTTAAAACAGGACTCTTTGCCCCCTACATTTTAATTTTTTGACCCGTTACCCCCCGACTGCGTGTTCCGTCCATTTTCGCCGTTAAAAGTGACGTGGCATTTCCATGTCACATTTTTTTTTTTAAATCCAGGTGTTAATTAATTATTTAATTAAAATTAAAGTAGGGGTAAAAAAGGTTTTTTATAAATAGTTTTTATATAAAATATAAATTATAAAATAAAACCCAATATTTTTATTGTTTATAGTAGTAGGACTTTGAAATAAACCAGATCTTAAACTGATAGTTTGTTTTTGTTCTTTCAAATCTACATTTTGTGCTCTAGTTGCTCTCCCTCGAGCCATGATCTAGCTACTCAGAAGGATATAGCTAGAGATTAGGGTAAGAAGAAGAAAGAAAGAAGGAGCGAAAGATGAAGACCAAAGAAAAACAGAGTAAAATTTAGATGATCTAAGCTAAAAACTAGAAAAACAGAGTATACTTTGCTAATTATTGATGTAAATTCGGTGTTTATTTGAATTGGGTACACGTTAGCGAGTCTAACGTGCACCTTAAGTGTAACTAGACTTGGGAGAACTTTTTCGCATGAGAGAGAAAAACTTTTTGTAAATAAAAAATAAAAAAAAAATAAAAAAAAATTAAAAAAAAAATTAATAAAAAAATAAACAAAAAATAAAACAAAAAATAAATAAATAAAATAAAAATAAAAAAAATAAATAAAATAAAACAAAAAATAAAAATAAAATAATAAATAAAATAAATAAAAAAAAATCACTGCTTGTTTAGTTTCCATGACAAAAAACAGTGGAGAGAGATTGAATAGAGAGAAAGGAGTTGGTAAGGTTATTATAATAAATGGTGGAAGAAGGAGCAGGAGTGAATAGTATGTGTAACAAATCACTGACAAATTGTAACAATAATATTATGTGGGGCTTTTTTGTTGGACTGCAAGAATTGTACTCCCTCCGTCCCAAAAATAATGTCCACATTACTAAATATGGTGTCCTAAAAATAATGTCCACTTACTATTTCAAGACAATTTTTTCTATTTTTTTCCCTTATTACCCCTACTTTTCTTTTAATTTAAAATTATTTGAAGAGTAAATATCACTTTTACCCCCTGCGTTTGTACCCGTTTGACAGGTTGCCCCCTAACCTTTAAAACAGGACTCTTTGCCCCCTACATTTTAATTTTTTGACCCGTTACCCCCCGAATGCGTGTTCCGTCCATTTTCGCCGTTAAAAGTGACGTGGCATTTCCATGTCACATTTTTTTTTAAATCCAGGTGTTAATTAATTATTTAATTAAAATTAAAGTAGGGGTAAAAAAGGTTTTTTATAAATAGTTTTTATATAAAATATAAATTATAAAATAAAACCCACTATTTTTATTGTTTATAGTAGTAGGACTTTGAAATAAACCAGATCTTAAACTGATAGTTTGTTTTTGTTCTTTCAGATCTACATTTTGTGCTCTAGTTGCTCTCCCTCGAGCCATGATCTAGCTACTCAGAATTATATAGCTAGAGATTAGGGTAAGAAGAAGAAAGAAAGAACGAGCGAAAGATGAAGACCAAAGAAAAACAGAGTAAAATTTAGATGATCTAAGCTAAAAACTAGAAAAACAGAGTATACTTTGCTAATTATTGATGTAAATTCGGTGTTTATTTGAATTGGGTACACGTTAGCGAGGCTAACGTGCACCTTAAGTGTAACTAGACTTGGGAGAACTTTTTCGCATGAGAGAGAAAAACTTTTTGTAAAAAAAAAATTTAAAAAAAATAAAATAAAAAAAAATTTAAAAAAAAAATTAAAAAAAAATAAAACAAAAAATTAAAAAAAATTAAACAAAAAATTAAAAAAAAAAAAAAAATCACTGCTTGTGGAGTTTCCATGACAAAAAACAGTGAAGAGAGAAAGGAGTTGGAAAAGTTATTATAATAAATGGTGGAAGAAGGAGCAGGAGTGAATAGTATGTGTAACAAATCACTGACAAATTGTAACAATAATATTATGTGGGGCTTTTTTGTTGGACTGCAAGAATTGTACTCCCTCCGTCCCAAAAATAATGTCCACATTACTAAATATGGTGTCCTAAAAATAATGTCCACTTACTATTTCAAGACAATTTTTTCTATTTTTTTCCCTTATTACCCCTACTTTTCTTTTAATTTAAAATTATTTGAAGAGTAAATATCACTTTTGCCCCCTGCGTTTGTACTCGTTTGACAGGTTGCCCCCTAACCTTTAAAACAGGACTCTTTGCCCCCTACATTTTAATTTTTTGACCCGTTACCCCCCGACTGCGTGTTCCGTCCATTTTCGCCGTTAAAAGTGACGTGGCATTTCCATGTCACATTTTTTTTTTTAAATCCAGGTGTTAATTAATTATTTAATTAAAATTAAAGTAGGGGTAAAAAAGGTTTTTTATAAATAGTTTTTATATAAAATATAAATTATAAAATAAAACCCAATATTTTTATTGTTTATAGTAGTAGGACTTTGAAATAAACCAGATCTTAAACTGATAGTTTGTTTTTGTTCTTTCAAATCTACATTTTGTGCTCTAGTTGCTCTCCCTCGAGCCATGATCTAGCTACTCAGAAGGATATAGCTAGAGATTAGGGTAAGAAGAAGAAAGAAAGAAGGAGCGAAAGATGAAGACCAAAGAAAAACAGAGTAAAATTTAGATGGTCTAAGCTAAAAACTAGAAAAACAGAGTATACTTTGCTAATTATTGATGTAAATTCGGTGTTTATTTGAATTGGGTACACGTTAGCGAGGCTAACGTGCACCTTAAGTGTAACTAGACTTGGGAGAACTTTTTCGCATGAGAGAGAAAAACTTTTTGTAAAAAAAAAAATTTTAAAAAAATAAAATAAAAAAAAAATTTAAAAAAAAAATTTTAAAAAAATAAAACAAAAAATAAAAAAAAATTAAACAAAAAATTTAAAAAAAAAAAAAAAAATCACTGCTTGTGGAGTTTCCATGACAAAAAACAGTGAAGAGAGAAAGGAGTTGGAAAAGTTATTATAATAAATGATGGAAGAAGGAGCAGGAGTGAATAGTATGTGTAACAAATCACTGACAAATTGTAACAATAATATTATGTGGGGCTTTTTTGTTGGACTGCAAGAATTGTACTCCCTCCGTCCCAAAAATAATGTCCACATTACTAAATATGGTGTCCTAAAAATAATGTCCACTTACTATTTCAAGACAATTTTTTCTATTTTTTCCCCTTATTACCCCTACTTTTCTTTTAATTTAAAATTATTTGAAGAGTAAATATCACTTTTGCCCCCTGCGTTTGTACCCGTTTAACAGGTTGCCCCCTAACCTTTAAAACAGGACTCTTTGCCCCCTACATTTTAATTTTTTGACCCGTTACCCCCCGACTGCGTGTTCCGTCCATTTTCGCCGTTAAAAGTGACGTGGCATTTCCATGTCAATTTTTTTTTTTTAAATCCAGGTGTTAATTAATTATTTAATTAAAATTAAAGTAGGGGTAAAAAAGGTTTTTTATAAATAGTTTTTATATAAAATATAAATTATAAAATAAAACCCAATATTTTTATTGTTTATAGTAGTAGGACTTTGAAATAAACCAGATCTTAAACTGATAGTTTGTTTTTGTTCTTTCAAATCTACATTTTGTGCTCTAGTTGCTCTCCCTCGAGCCATGATCTAGCTACTCAGAAGGATATAGCTAGAGATTAGGGTAAGAAGAAGAAAGAAAGAAGGAGCGAAAGATGAAGACCAAAGAAAAACAGAGTAAAATTTAGATGGTCTAAGCTAAAAACTAGAAAAACAGAGTATACTTTGCTAATTATTGATGTAAATTCGGTGTTTATTTGAATTGGGTACACGTTAGCGAGGCTAACGTGCACCTTAAGTGTAACTAGACTTGGGAGAACTTTTTCGCATGAGAGAGAAAAACTTTTTGTAAAAAAAAAAATTTTAAAAAAATAAAATAAAAAAAAAATTTAAAAAAAAAATTTAAAAAAAATAAAACAAAAAATAAAAAAAAATTAAACAAAAAATTTAAAAAAAAAAAAAAAAATCACTGCTTGTGGAGTTTCCATGACAAAAAACAGTGAAGAGAGAAAGGAGTTGGAAAAGTTATTATAATAAATGATGGAAGAAGGAGCAGGAGTGAATAGTATGTGTAACAAATCACTGACAAATTGTAACAATAATATTATGTGGGGCTTTTTTGTTGGACTGCAAGAATTGTACTCCCTCCGTCCCAAAAATAATGTCCACATTACTAAATATGGTGTCCTAAAAATAATGTCCACTTACTATTTCAAGACAATTTTTTCTATTTTTTCCCCTTATTACCCCTACTTTTCTTTTAATTTAAAATTATTTGAAGAGTAAATATCACTTTTGCCCCCTGCGTTTGTACCCGTTTAACAGGTTGCCCCCTAACCTTTAAAACAGGACTCTTTGCCCCCTACATTTTAATTTTTTGACCCGTTACCCCCCGACTGCGTGTTCCGTCCATTTTCGCCGTTAAAAGTGACGTGGCATTTCCATGTCAATTTTTTTTTTTTAAATCCAGGTGTTAATTAATTATTTAATTAAAATTAAAGTAGGGGTAAAAAAGGTTTTTTATAAATAGTTTTTATATAAAATATAAATTATAAAATAAAACCCACTATTTTTATTGTTTATAGTAGTAGGACTTTGAAATAAACCATATCTTAAACTGATAGTTTGTTTTTGTTCTTTCAAATCTACATTTTGTGCTCTAGTTGCTCTCCCTCGAGCCATGATCTAGCTACTCAGAAGGATATAGCTAGAGATTAGGGTAAGAAGAAGAAAGAAAGAAGGAGCGAAAGATGAAGACCAAAGAAAAACAGAGTAAAATTTAGATGATCTAAGCTAAAAACTAGAAAAACAGAGTATATTTTGCTAATTATTGATGTAAATTCGGTGTTTATTTGAATTGGTTACACGTTAGCGAGGCTAACGTGCACCTTAAGTGTAACTAGACTTGGGAGAACTTTTTCGCATGAGAGAGAAAAACTTTTTGTAAAAAAAAAAAAATTAAAAAAAAAAATTTAAAAAAAAATTTAAAAAAAAAATTTAAAAAAAAAATTTAAAAAAAAAACAAAAAAAAAATTAAACAAAAAAAAAAAAAAAAAATCACTGCTTGTGGAGTTTCCATGACAAAAAACAGTGAAGAGAGATTGAAGAGAGAGAAAGGAGTTGGTAAAGTTATTATAATAAATGGTGGAAGAAGGAGCAGGAGTGAATAGTATGTGGGGCTTTTTTGTTGGACTGCAAGAATTGTACTCCCTCCGTCCCAAAAATAATGTCCACATTACTAAATATGGTGTCCTAAAAATAATGTCCACTTACTATTTCAAGACAATTTTTTTTATTTTTTTCCCTTATTACCACTACTTTTCTTTTAATTTAAAATTATTTGAAGAGTAAATATCACTTTTGCCCCCTGCGTTTGTACCCGTTTGACAGGTTGCCCCCTAACCTTTAAAACATGACTCTTTGCCCCCTACATTTTAATTTTTTGACCCGTTACCCCCCGACTGCGTGTTTCGTCCATTTTCGCCGTTAAAAGTGACGTGGCATTTCTATGTCACAATTTTTTTTTAAAATCCAGGTGTTAATTAATTATTAAATTAAAATTAAAGTAGGGGTAAAAAAGGTTTTTTATAAATAGTTTTTATATAAATTATAAATTATAAAATAAAACCCACTATTTTTATTGTTTATAGTAGTAGGACTTTGAAATAAACCAGATCTTAAACTGATAGTTTGTTTTTGTTCTTTCAAATCTACATTTTGTGCTCTAGTTGCTCTCCCTCGAGCCATGATCTAGCTACTGAGAAGGATATACCTAGAGATTAGGGTAAGAAAAAGAAAGAAAGAAGGAGCGAAAGATGAAAACCAAAGAAAAACAGAGTAAAATTTAGATGATCTAAGCTAAAAACTAGAAAAACAGAGTATACTTTGCTAATTATTGATGTAAATTCGGTGTTTATTTGAATTGGGTACACGTTAGCGAGGCTAACGTGCACCTTAAGTGTAACTAGACTTCGGAGAACTTTTTCGCATGAGAGAGAAAAACTTTTTGTAAAAAAAAATTTAAAAAAAATTTAAAAAAAAATTAAAAAAAAAATTAAAAAAAAAAATAATAATAATAAAAAAAAATAAAAACTAATAAAAAAATAAATTAAAAAATTAAAAAAAAAAAATCACTGCTTGTGGAGTTTCCATGACAAAAAACAGTGGAGAGAGATTGAAGATAGAGAAAGGAGTTGGTAAGGTTATTATAATAAATGGTGGAAGAAAGAGGAGGAGTGAATAGTATGTGTAACAAATCACTGACAAATTGTAACAATAATATTATGTGGGGCTTTTTTGTTGGACTGCAAGAATTGTACTCCCTCCGTCCCAAAAATAATGTCCACATTACTAAATATGGTGTCCTAAAAATAATGTCCACTTATTATTTCAAGACAATTTTTTCTATTTTTTTCCCTTATTACCCCTACTTTTCTTTTAATTTAAAATTATTTGAAGAGTAAATATCACTTTTGCCCCCTGCGTTTGTACCCGTTTGACAGGTTGCCCCCTACATTTTAATTTTTTTACCCGTTACCCCCCGACTGCATGTACTGTCCATTTTCGCCGTTAAAAGTGACGTGGCATTTCCATGTCACATTTTTTTTTAAATCCAGGTGTTAATTAATTATTTAATTAAAATAAAAGTAGGGGTAAAAAAGGTTTTTTATAAATAGTTTTTATATAAAATAAAACCCACTATTTTTATTGTTTATAGTAGTAGGACTTTGAAATAAACCAGATCTTAAACTGATAGTTTGTTTTTGTTCTTTCAGATCTACATTTTGTGCTCTAGTTGCTCTCCCTCGAGCCATGATCTAGCTACTCAGAAGGATATAGCTAGAGATTAGGGTAAGAAGAAGAAAGAAAGAAGGAGCGAAAGATGAAGACCAATGAAAAACAGAGTAAAATTTAGATGATCTAAGCTAAAAACTAGAAGAACAGAGTATACTTTTCTAATTATTGATGTAAATTCGGTGTTTATTTGAATTGGGTACACGTTAGCGAGGCTAACGTGCACCTTAAGTGTAACTAGACTTGGGAGAACTTTTTCGCATGAGAGAGAAAAAATTTTCGTAAAAAAAAAAATTAAAAAAAAAAAATTAAAAAAAAAATTCAAAAAAAAAATTAAAAAAAAAAATAAAAACAAAAAATAAAACAAAACAAAATTAAAAAAAAATATATATAAATAAATAAATAAAAAAAATAAAACAAAAAATAAAAAAAATAATAAAAAAAAAATCACTGCTTTTGGAGTTTCCATGACAAAAAACAGTGGAGAGAGATTGAAAAGAGAGAAAGGAGTTCGTAAGGTTATTATAATAAATGGTGGAAGAAGGAGCAGGAGTGAATAGTATGTGTAACAAATCACTGACAAATTGTAACAATAATATTATGTGGGGCTTTTTTGTTGGACTGCAAGAATTGTACTCCCTCCGTCCCAAAAATAATGTCCACATTACTAAATATGGTGTCCTAAAAATAATGTCCACTTACTATTTCAAGACAATTTTTTCTATTTTTTTCCCTTATTACCCCTACTTTTCTTTTAATTTAAAATTATTTGAAGAGTAAATATCACTTTTGCCCCCTGCGTTTGTACCCGTTTGACAGGTTGCCCCCTAACCTTTAAAACAGGACTCTTTGCCCCCTACATTTTAAGTTTTTGACCCGTTACCCCCCGACTGCGTGTTCCGTCCATTTTCGCCGTTAAAAGTGACGTGGCATTTCCATGTCACATTTTTTTTTTAAATCCAGGTGTTAATTAATTATTTAATTAAAATTAAAGTAGGGGTAAAAAAGGTTTTTTATAAATAGTTTTTATATAAAATATAAATTATAAAATAAAACCCACTATATTTATTGTTTATAGTAGTAGGACTTTGAAATAAACCAGATCTTAAACTGATAGTTTGTTTTTGTTCTTTCAAATCTACATTTTGTGCTCTAGTTGCTCTCCCTCGAGCCATGATCTAGCTACTCAGAAGGATATAGCTAGAGATTAGGGTAAGAAGAAGAAAGAAAGGAGCGAAAGATGAAGACCAAAGAAAAACAGAGTAAAATTTAGATGATCTAAGCTAAAAACTAGAAAAACAGAGTATACTTTGCTAATTATTGATGTAAATTCGGTGTTTATTTGAATTGGGTACACGTTAGCCTACGTTAGCGAGGCTAACGTGCACCTTAAGTGTAACTAGACTTCGGAGAACTTTTTCGCATGAGAGAGAAAAACTTTTTGTAAAAAAAAAAAAATTTAAAAAAATAAAATAAAAAAAAATTTAAAAAAACTTAAAAAAAATTAAACAAAAAAAAAATTAAACAAAAAAAAATTAAACAAAAAAAAAAAAAAAAAATCACTGCTTGTGGAGTTTCCATGACAAAAAACAGTGGAGAGAGATTGAAGAGAGAGAAAGGAGTTGGTAAAGTTATTATAATAAATGGTGGAAGAAGGAGCAGGAGTGAATAGTATGTGTAACAAATCACTGAAAAATTGTAACAATAATATTATGTGGGGCTTTTTTGTTGGACTGCAAGAATTGTACTCCCTCCGTCCCAAAAATAATGTCCACATTACTAAATATGGTGTCCTAAAAATAATGTCCACTTACTATTTCAAGACAATTTTTTCTATTTTTTCCCTTATTACCCCTACTTTTCTTTTAATTTAAAATTATTTGAAGAGTAAATATCACTTTTGCCCCCTGCGTTTGTACCCGTTTGACAGGTTGCCCCCTAACCTTTAAAACAGGACTCTTTGCCCCCTACATTTTAAGTTTTTGACCCGTTACCCCCCGACTGCGTGTTCCGTCCATTTTCGCCGTTAAAAGTGACGTGGCATTTCCATGTCACATTTTTTTTTAAATCCAGGTGTTAATTAATTATTTAATTAAAATTAAAGTAGGGGTAAAAAAGGTTTTTTATAAATAGTTTTTATATAAAATATAAATTATAAAATAAAACCCACTATATTTATTGTTTATAGTAGTAGGACTTTGAAATAAACCAGATCTTAAACTGATAGTTTGTTTTTGTTCTTTCAAATCTACATTTTGTGCTCTAGTTGCTCTCCCTCGAGCCATGATCTAGCTACTCAGAAGGATATAGCTAGAGATTAGGGTAAGAAGAAGAAAGAAAGGAGCGAAAGATGAAGACCAAAGAAAAACAGAGTAAAATTTAGATGATCTAAGCTAAAAACTAGAAAAACAGAGTATACTTTGCTAATTATTGATGTAAATTCGGTGTTTATTTGAATTGGGTACACGTTAGCCTACGTTAGCGAGGCTAACGTGCACCTTAAGTGTAACTAGACTTCGGAGAACTTTTTCGCATGAGAGAGAAAAACTTTTTGTAAAAAAAAAAAAATTTAAAAAAATAAAATAAAAAAAAATTTAAAAAAACTTAAAAAAAATAAAACAAAAAAAAAATTAAACAAAAAAAAATTAAACAAAAAAAAAAAAAAAAATCACTGCTTGTGGAGTTTCCATGACAAAAAACAGTGGAGAGAGACTGAAGAGAGAGAAAGGAGTTGGTAAAGTTATTATAATAAATGGTGGAAGAAGGAGCAAGAGTGAATAGTATGTGTAACAAATCACTGACAAATTGTAACAATAATATTATGTGGGGCTTTTTTGTTGGACTGCAAGAATTGTACTCCCTCCGTCCCAAAAATAATGTCCACATTACTAAATATGGTGTCCTAAAAATAATGTCCACTTACTATTTCAAGACAATTTTTTCTATTTTTTTCCCTTATTACCCCTACTTTTCTTTTAATTTAAAATTATTTGAAGAGTAAATATCACTTTTGCCCCCTGCGTTTGTACCCGTTTGACAGGTTGCCCCCTAACCTTTAAAACATGACTCTTTGCCCCCTACATTTTAATTTTTTGACCCGTTACCCCCCGACTGCGTGTTCCGTCCATTTTCGCCGTTAAAAGTGACGTGGCATTTCCATGTCACATTTTTTTTTTTAAATCCAGGTGTTAATTAATTATTTAATTAAAATTAAAGTAGGGGTAAAAAAGGTTTTTTATAAATAGTTTTTATATAAAATATAAATTATAAAATAAAACCCAATATTTTTATTGTTTATAGTAGTAGGACTTTGAAATAAACCAGATCTTAAACTGATAGTTTGTTTTTGTTCTTTCAAATCTACATTTTGTGCTCTAGTTGCTCTCCCTCGAGCCATGATCTAGCTACTCAGAAGGATATAGCTAGAGATTAGGGTAAGAAGAAGAAAGAAAGAAGGAGCGAAAGATGAAGACCAAAGAAAAACAGAGTAAAATTTAGATGATCTAAGCTAAAAACTAGAAAAACAGAGTATACTTTGCTAATTATTGATGTAAATTCGGTGTTTATTTGAATTGGGTACACGTTAGCGAGTCTAACGTGCACCTTAAGTGTAACTAGACTTGGGAGAACTTTTTCGCATGAGAGAGAAAAACTTTTTGTAAAAAAAAAATAAAAAAAAAATAAAAAAAAATAAAAAAAAAATTAATAAAAAAATAAAACAAAAGATAAATAAATAAAATAAAAATAAAAAAAATAAATAAAATAAAACAAAAAATAAAAATAAAATAATAAATAAAAAAAAAAAAAAATCACTGCTTGTTTAGTTTCCATGACAAAAAACAGTGGAGAGAGATTGAAGAGAGAGAAAGGAGTTGGTAAGGTTATTATAATAAATGGTGGAAGAAGGAGCAGGAGTGAATAGTATGTGTAACAAATCACTGACAAATTGTAACAATAATATTATGTGGGGCTTTTTTGTTGGACTGCAAGAATTGTACTCCCTCCGTCCCAAAAATAATGTCCACATTACTAAATATGGTGTCCTAAAAATAATGTCCACTTACTATTTCAAGACAATTTTTTCTATTTTTTTCCCTTATTACCCCTACTTTTCTTTTAATTTAAAATTATTTGAAGAGTAAATATCACTTTTACCCCCTGCGTTTGTACCCGTTTGACAGGTTGCCCCCTAACCTTTAAAACAGGACTCTTTGCCCCCTACATTTTAATTTTTTGACCCGTTACCCCCCGACTGCGTGTTCCGTCCATTTTCGCCGTTAAAAGTGACGTGGCATTTCCATGTCACATTTTTTTTTTAAATCCAGGTGTTAATTAATTATTTAATTAAAATTAAAGTAGGGGTAAAAAAGGTTTTTTATAAATAGTTTTTATATAAAATATAAATTATAAAATAAAACCCACTATTTTTATTGTTTATAGTAGTAGGACTTTGAAATAAACCAGATCTTAAACTGATAGTTTGTTTTTGTTCTTTCAGATCTACATTTTGTGCTCTAGTTGCTCTCCCTCGAGCCATGATCTAGCTACTCAGAATTATATAGCTAGAGATTAGGGTAAGAAGAAGAAAGAAAGAACGAGCGAAAGATGAAGACCAAAGAAAAACAGAGTAAAATTTAGATGATCTAAGCTAAAAACTAGAAAAACAGAGTATACTTTGCTAATTATTGATGTAAATTCGGTGTTTATTTGAATTGGGTACACGTTAGCGAGGCTAACGTGCACCTTAAGTGTAACTAGACTTGGGAGAACTTTTTCGCATGAGAGAGAAAAACTTTTTGTAAAAAAAAAATTTTAAAAAAAATAAATAAAAAAAAATTTTAAAAAAAAAAACAAAAAATAAAAAAAATTAGACAAAAAATTAAAAAAAAAAAAAAAAATCACTGCTTGTGGAGTTTCCATGACAAAAAACAGTGAAGAGAGAAAGGAGTTGGAAAAGTTATTATAATAAATGGTGGAAGAAGGAGCAGGAGTGAATAGTATGTGTAACAAATCACTGACAAATTGTAACAATAATATTATGTGGGGCTTTTTTGTTGGACTGCAAGAATTGTACTCCCTCCGTCGCAAAAATAATGTCCACATTACTAAATATGGTGTCCTAAAAATAATGTCCACTTACTATTTCAAGACAATTTTTTCTATTTTTTTCCCTTATTACCCCTACTTTTCTTTTAATTTAAAATTATTTGAAGAGTAAATATCACTTTTGCCCCCTGCGTTTGTACCCGTTTGACAGGTTGCCCCCTAACCTTTAAAACAGGACTCTTTGCCCCCTACATTTTAATTTTTTGACCCGTTACCCCCCGACTGCGTGTTCCGTCCATTTTCGCCGTTAAAAGTGACGTGGCATTTCCATGTCACATTTTTTTTTAAATCCAGGTGTTAATTAATTATTTAATTAAAATTAAAGTAGGGGTAAAAAAGGTTTTTTATAAATAGTTTTTATATAAAATATAAATTATAAAATAAAACCCAATATTTTTATTGTTTATAGTAGTAGGACTTTGAAATAAACCAGATCTTAAACTGATAGTTTGTTTTTGTTCTTTCAAATCTACATTTTGTGCTCTAGTTGCTCTCCCTCGAGCCATGATCTAGCTACTCAGAAGGATATAGCTAGAGATTAGGGTAAGAAGAAGAAAGAAAGAAGGAGCGAAAGATGAAGACCAAAGAAAAACAGAGTAAAATTTAGATGATCTAAGCTAAAAACTAGAAAAACAGAGTATACTTTGCTAATTATTGATGTAAATTCGGTGTTTATTTGAATTGGGTACACGTTAGCGAGGCTAACGTGCACCTTAAGTGTAACTAGACTTGGGAGACCTTTTTCGCATGAGAGAGAAAAACTTTTTGTAAAAAAAAAAATTAAAAAAAAATAAAATTAAAAAAAATTAAAAAAAAAATTAAAAAAAAATAAAACAAAAAATAAAAAAAAATTAAACAAAAAATTTAAAAAAAAAAAAAATCACTGCTTGTGGAGTTTCCATGACAAAAAACAGTGAAGAGAGAAAGGAGTTGGAAAAGTTATTATAATAAATGGTGGAAGAAGGAGCAGGAGTGAATAGTATGTGTAACAAATCACTGACAAATTGTAACAATAATATTATGTGGGGCTTTTTTGTTGGACTGCAAGAATTGTACTCCCTCCGTCCCAAAAATAATGTCCACATTACTAAATATGGTGTCCTAAAAATAATGTCCACTTACTATTTCAAGACAATTTTTTCTATTTTTTCCCCTTATTACCCCTACTTTTCTTTTAATTTAAAATTATTTGAAGAGTAAATATCACTTTTGTCCCCTGCGTTTGTACCCGTTTGACAGGTTGCCCCCTAACCTTTAAAACAGGACTCTTTGCCCCCTACATTTTAATTTTTTGACCCGTTACCCCCCGACTGCGTGTTTCGTCCATTTTCGCCGTTAAAAGTGACGTGGCATTTCTATGTCACAATTTTTTTTTTTTAAATCCAGGTGTTAATTAATTATTTAATTAAAATTAAAGTAGGGGTAAAAAAGGTTTTTTATAAATAGTTTTTATATAAAATATAAATTATAAAATAAAACCCACTATTTTTATTGTTTATAGTAGTAGGACTTTGAAATAAACCAGATCTTAAACTGATAGTTTGTTTTTGTTCTTTCAAATCTACATTTTGTGCTCTAGTTGCTCTCCCTCGAGCCATGATCTAGCTACTCAGAAGGATATAGCTAGAGATTAGGGTAAGAAGAAGAAAGAAAGGAGCGAAAGATGAAGACCAAAGAAAAACAGAGTAAAATTTAGATGATCTAAGCTAAAAACTAGAAAAACAGAGTATACTTTGCTAATTATTGATGTAAATTCGGTGTTTATTTGAATTGGGTACACGTTAGCGAGGCTAACGAGCACCTTAAGTGTAACTAGACTTCGGAGAACTTTTTCGCATGAGAGAGAAAAACTTTTTGTAAAAAAAAAAAAATTTAAAAAAATAAAATAAAAAAAAATTTAAAAAAACTTAAAATAAAATAAAACAAAAAAAAAAATTAAACAAAAAAAAATTAAACAAAAAAAAAAAAAAATCACTGCTTGTGGAGTTTCCATGACAAAAAACAGTGGAGAGAGATTGAAGAGAGAGAAAGGAGTTGGTAAAGTTATTATAATAAATGGTGGAAGAAGGAGCAAGAGTGAATAGTATGTGTAACAAATCACTGACAAATTGTAACAATAATATTATGTGGGGCTTTTTTGTTGGACTGCAAGAATTGTACTCCCTCCGTCCCAAAAATAATGTCCACATTACTAAATATGGTGTCCTAAAAATAATGTCCACTTACTATTTCAAGACAATTTTTTCTATTTTTTTCCCTTATTACCCCTACTTTTCTTTTAATTTAAAATTATTTGAAGAGTAAATATCACTTTTGCCCCCTGCGTTTGTACCCGTTTGACAGGTTGCCCCCTAACCTTTAAAACAGGACTCTTTGCCCCCTACATTTTAATTTTTTGATCCGTTACCCCCCGACTGCGTGTTCCGTCCATTTTCGCCGTTAAAAGTGACGTGGCATTTCCATGTCACATTTTTTTTTTTAAATCCAGGTGTTAATTAATTATTTAATTAAAATTAAAGTAGGGGTAAAAAAGGTTTTTTATAAATAGTTTTTATATAAAATATAAATTATAAAATAAAACCCAATATTTTTATTGTTTATAGTAGTAGGACTTTGAAATAAACCAGATCTTAAACTGATAGTTTGTTTTTGTTCTTTCAAATCTACATTTTGTGCTCTAGTTGCTCTCCCTCGAGCCATGATCTAGCTACTCAGAAGGATATAGCTAGAGATTAGGGTAAGAAGAAGAAAGAAAGAAGGAGCGAAAGATGAAGACCAAAGAAAAACAGAGTAAAATTTAGATGATCTAAGCTAAAAACTAGAAAAACAGAGTATACTTTGCTAATTATTGATGTAAATTCGGTGTTTATTTGAATTGGGTACACGTTAGCGAGTCTAACGTGCACCTTAAGTGTAACTAGACTTGGGAGAACTTTTTCGCATGAGAGAGAAAAACTTTTTGTAAAAAAAAAAAAAAAAAAAAATAAAAAAAAATAAAAAAAAAAATTGATAAAAAAATAAAACAAAAAATAAAACAAAAAATAAATAAATAAAATAAAAATAAAAATAAAAAAATAATAAAACAAAAAATAAAAATAAAATAATAAATAAAATAAATAAATAAAAAATCACTGCTTGTTTAGTTTCCATCACAAAAAACAGTGGAGAGAGATTGAAGAGAGAGAAAGGAGTTGGTAAGGTTATTATAATAAATGGTGGAAGAAGGAGCAGGAGTGAATAGTATGTGTAACAAATCACTGACAAATTGTAACAATAATATTATGTGGGGCTTTTTTGTTGGACTGCAAGAATTGTACTCCCTCCGTCCCAAAAATAATGTCCACATTACTAAATATGGTGTCCTAAAAATAATGTCCACTTACTATTTCAAGACAATTTTTTCTATTTTTTTCCCTTATTACCCCTACTTTTCTTTTAATTTAAAATTATTTGAAGAGTAAATATCACTTTTACCCCCTGCGTTTGTACCCGTTTGACAGGTTGCCCCCTAACCTTTAAAACAGGACTCTTTGCCCCCTACATTTTAATTTTTTGACCCGTTACCCCCCGACTGCGTGTTCCGTCCATTTTCGCCGTTAAAAGTGACGTGGCATTTCCATGTCACTTTTTTTTTTAAATCCAGGTGTTAATTAATTATTTAATTAAAATTAAAGTAGGGGTAAAAAAGGTTTTTTATAAATAGTTTTTATATAAAATATAAATTATAAAATAAAACCCACTATTTTTATTGTTTATAGTAGTAGGACTTTGAAATAAACCAGATCTTAAACTGATAGTTTGTTTTTGTTCTTTCAGATCTACATTTTGTGCTCTAGTTGCTCTCCCTCGAGCCATGATCTAGCTACTCAGAATTATATAGCTAGAGATTAGGGTAAGAAGAAGAAAGAAAGAACGAGCGAAAGATGAAGACCAAAGAAAAACAGAGTAAAATTTAGATGATCTAAGCTAAAAACTAGAAAAACAGAGTATACTTTACTAATTATTGATGTAAATTCGGTGTTTATTTGAATTGGGTACACGTTAGCGAGGCTAACGTGCACCTTAAGTGTAACTAGACTTGGGAGAACTTTTTCGCATGAGAGAGAAAAACTTTTTGTAAAAAAAAAAATTTAAAAAAAATAAAATAAAAAAAAAATTAAAAAAAAAAATTAAAAAAAAATAAAACAAAAAATAAAAAAAAATTAAACAAAAAATTAAAAAAAAAAAAAAATCACTGCTTGTGGAGTTTCCATGACAAAAAACAGTGAAGAGAGAAAGGAGTTGGAAAAGTTATTATAATAAATGGTGGAAGAAGGAGCAGGAGTGAATAGTATGTGTAACAAATCACTGACAAATTGTAACAATAATGTTATGTGGGGCTTTTTTGTTGGACTGCAAGAATTGTATTCCCTCCGTCCCAAAAATAATGTCCACATTACTAAATATGGTGTCCTAAAAATAATGTCCACTTACTATTTCAAGACAATTTTTTCTATTTTTTTCCCTTATTACCCCTACTTTTCTTTTAATTTAAAATTATTTGAAGAGTAAATATCACTTTTGCCCCCTGCGTTTGTACTCGTTTGACAGGTTGCCCCCTAACCTTTAAAACAGGACTCTTTGCCCCCTACATTTTAATTTTTTGACCCGTTACCCCCCGACTGCGTGTTCCGTCCATTTTCGCCGTTAAAAGTGACGTGGCATTTCCATGTCACATTTTTTTTTTAAATCCAGGTGTTAATTAATTATTTAATTAAAATTAAAGTAGGGGTAAAAAAGGTTTTTTATAAATAGTTTTTATATAAAATATAAATTATAAAATAAAACCCAATATTTTTATTGTTTATAGTAGTAGGACTTTGAAATAAACCAGATCTTAAACTGATAGTTTGTTTTTGTTCTTTCAAATCTACATTTTGTGCTCTAGTTGCTCTCCCTCGAGCCATGATCTAGCTACTCAGAAGGATATAGCTAGAGATTAGGGTAAGAAGAAGAAAGAAAGAAGGAGCGAAAGATGAAGACCAAAGAAAAACAGAGTAAAATTTAGATGATCTAAGCTAAAAACTAGAAAAACAGAGTATACTTTGCTAATTATTGATGTAAATTCGGTGTTTATTTGAATTGGGTACACGTTAGCGAGGCTAACGTGCACCTTAAGTGTAACTAGACTTGGGAGAACTTTTTCGCATGAGAGAGAAAAACTTTTTGTAAAAAAAAAATTTTAAAAAAACAAAATAAAAAAAAATTTAAAAAAAAAATTAAAAAAAAATAAAACAAAAAATAAAAAAAAATTAAACAAAAAATTTGAAAAAAAAAAAAAAAAAATCACTGCTTGTGGAGTTTCCATGACAAAAAACAGTGAAGAGAGAAAGGAGTTGGAAAAGTTATTATAATAAATGGTGGAAGAAGGAGCAGGAGTGAATAGTATGTGTAACAAATCACTGACAAATTGTAACAATAATATTATGTGGGGCTTTTTTGTTGGACTGCAAGAATTGTACTCCCTCCGTCCCAAAAATAATGTCCACATTACTAAATATGGTGTCCTAAAAATAATGTCCACTTACTATTTCAAGACAATTTTTTCTATTTTTTCCCCTTATTACCCCTACTTTTCTTTTAATTTAAAATTATTTGAAGAGTAAATATCACTTTTGCCCCCTGCGTTTGTACCCGTTTAACAGGTTGCCCCCTAACCTTTAAAACAGGACTCTTTGCCCCCTACATTTTAATTTTTTGACCCGTTACCCCCCGACTGCGTGTTCCGTCCATTTTCGCCGTTAAAAGTGACGTGGCATTTCCATGTCAATTTTTTTTTTTTAAAATCCAGGTGTTAATTAATTATTTAATTAAAATTAAAGTAGGGGTAAAAAAGGTTTTTTATAAATAGTTTTTATATAAAATATAAATTATAAAATAAAACCCACTATTTTTATTGTTTATAGTAGTAGGACTTTGAAATAAACCATATCTTAAACTGATAGTTTGTTTTTGTTCTTTCAGATCTACATTTTGTGCTCTAGTTGCTCTCCCTCGAGCCATGATCTAGCTACTCAGAAGGATATAGCTAGAGATTAGGGTAAGAAGAAGAAAGAAAGAAGGAGCGAAAGATGAAGACCAAAGAAAAACAGAGTAAAATTTAGATGATCTAAGCTAAAAACTAGAAAAACAGAGTATATTTTGCTAATTATTGATGTAAATTCGGTGTTTATTTGAATTGGGTACACGTTAGCGAGGCTAACGTGCACCTTAAGTGTAACTAGACTTGGGAGAACTTTTCGGCATGAGAGAGAAAAACTTTTTGTAAAAAAAAAAAATTTAAAAAAAAAATAAAAAAAATAAAAAAAAATTTAAAAAAAAAACAAAAAAAAATTAAACAAAAAAAAAAAAAAAATCACTGCTTGTGGAGTTTCCACGACAAAAAACAGTGAAGAGAGATTGAAGAGAGAGAAAGGAGTTGGTAAAGTTATTATAATAAATGGTGGAAGAAGGAGCAGGAGTGAATAGTATGTGTAACAAATCACTGACAAATTGTAACAATAATATTATGTGGGGCTTTTTTGTTGGACTGCAAGAATTATACTCCCTCCGTCCCAAAAATAATGTCCACATTACTAAATATGGTGTCCTAAAAATAATGTCCACTTACTATTTCAAGACAATTTTTTTTATTTTTTTCCCTTATTACCACTACTTTTCTTTTAATTTAAAATTATTTGAAGAGTAAATATCACTTTTGCCCCCTGCGTTTGTACCCGTTTGACAGGTTGCCCCCTAACCTTTAAAACAGGACTCTTTGCCCCCTACATTTTAATTTTTTGACCCGTTACCCCCCGACTGCGTGTTTCGTCCATTTTCGCCGTTAAAAGTGACGTGGCATTTCTATGTCACAATTTTTTTTTTAAATCCAGGTGTTAATTAATTATTAAATTAAAATTAAAGTAGGGGTAAAAAAGGTTTTTTATAAATAGTTTTTATATAAATTATAAATTATAAAATAAAACCCACTATTTTTATTGTTTATAGTAGTAGGACTTTGAAATAAACCAGATCTTAAACTGATAGTTTGTTTTTGTTCTTTCAAATCTACATTTTGTGCTCTAGTTGCTCTCCCTCGAGCCATGATCTAGCTACTCAGAAGGATATACCTAGAGATTAGGGTAAGAAGAAGAAAGAAAGAAGGAGCGAAAGATGAAAACCAAAGAAAAACAGAGTAAAATTTAGATGATCTAAGCTAAAAACTAGAAAAACAGAGTATACTTTGCTAATTATTGATGTAAATTCGGTGTTTATTTGAATTGGGTACACGTTAGCGAGGCTAACGTGCACCTTAAGTGTAACTAGACTTCGGAGAACTTTTTCGCATGAGAGAGAAAAACTTTTTGTAAAAAAAAATTTAAAAAAAAATTTAAAAAAAAATTAAAAAAAAAATTAAAAAAAAAACAAAAAAAAAAAAATAATACAAAAAAAAATAAAAACTAATAAAAAAATAAATAAAAAAATTAAAAAAAAAAAATCACTGCTTGTGGAGTTTCCATGACAAAAAACAGTGGAGAGAGATTGAAGATAGAGAAAGGAGTTGGTAAGGTTATTATAATAAATGGTGGAAGAAAGAGGAGGAGTGAATAGTATGTGTAACAAATCACTGACAAATTGTAACAATAATATTATGTGGGGCTTTTTTGTTGGACTGCAAGAATTGTACTCCCTCCGTCCCAAAAATAATGTCCACATTACTAAATATGGTGTCCTAAAAATAATGTCCACTTATTATTTCAAGACAATTTTTTCTATTTTTTTCCCTTATTACCCCTACTTTTCTTTTAATTTAAAATTATTTGAAGAGTAAATATCACTTTTGCCCCCTGCGTTTGTACCCGTTTGACAGGTTGCCCCCTACATTTTAATTTTTTTACCCGTTACCCCCCGACTGCATGTACTGTCCATTTTCGCCGTTAAAAGTGACGTGGCATTTCCATGTCACATTTTTTTTTAAATCCAGGTGTTAATTAATTATTTAATTAAAATAAAAGTAGGGGTAAAAAAGGTTTTTTTATAAATAGTTTTTATATAAAATAAAACCCACTATTTTTATTGTTTATAGTAGTAGGACTTTGAAATAAACCAGATCTTAAACTGATAGTTTGTTTTTGTTCTTTCAGATCTACATTTTGTGCTCTAGTTGCTCTCCCTCGAGCCATGATCTAGCTACTCAGAAGGATATAGCTAGAGATTAGGGTAGGAAGAAGAAAGAAAGAAGGAGCGAAAGATGAAGACCAATGAAAAACAGAGTAAAATTTAGATGATCTAAGCTAAAAACTAGAAGAACAGAGTATACTTTGCTAATTATTGATGTAAATTCGGTGTTTATTTGAATTGGGTACACGTTTGCGAGGCTAACGTGCACCTTAAGTGTAACTAGACTTGGGAGAACTTTTTCGCATGAGAGAAAAAAAAATTTCGTAAAAAAAAAATTAAAAAAAAAAATTTAAAAAAAAATTTAAAAAAAAAATAAAAACAAAAAATAAAACAAAACAAAATTAAAAAAAAATAAATATATAAATAAATAAATAAAAAAAATAAAACAAAAAATAAAAAAAAAAAAAAAAAAATCACTGCTTTTGGAGTTTCCATGACAAAAAACAGTGGAGAGAGATTGAAAAGAGAGAAAGGAGTTGGTAAGGTTATTATAATAAATGGTGGAAGAAGGAGCAGGAGTGAATAGTATGTGTAACAAATCACTGACAAATTGTAACAATAATATTATGTGGGGCTTTTTTGTTGGACTGCAAGAATTGTACTCCCTCCGTCCCAAAAATAATGTCCACATTACTAAATATGGTGTCCTAAAAATAATGTCCACTTACTATTTCAAGACAATTTTTTCTATTTTTTTCCCTTATTACCCCTACTTTTCTTTTAATTTAAAATTATTTGAAGAGTAAATATCACTTTTGCCCCCTGCGTTTGTACCCGTTTGACAGGTTGCCCCCTAACCTTTAAAACAGGACTCTTTGCCCCCTACATTTTAAGTTTTTGACCCGTTACCCCCCGACTGCGTGTTCCGTCCATTTTCGCCGTTAAAAGTGACGTGGCATTTCCATGTCACATTTTTTTTTAAATCCAGGTGTTAATTAATTATTTAATTAAAATTAAAGTAGGGGTAAAAAAGGTTTTTTATAAATAGTTTTTATATAAAATATAAATTATAAAATAAAACCCACTATATTTATTGTTTATAGTAGTAGGACTTTGAAATAAACCAGATCTTAAACTGATAGTTTGTTTTTGTTCTTTCAAATCTATATTTTGTGCTCTAGTTGCTCTCCCTCGAGCCATGATCTAGCTACTCAGAAGGATATAGCTAGAGATTAGGGTAAGAAGAAGAAAGAAAGGAGCGAAAGATGAAGACCAAAGAAAAACAGAGTAAAATTTAGATGATCTAAGCTAAAAACTAGAAAAACAGAGTATACTTTTCTAATTATTGATGTAAATTCGGTGTTTATTTGAATTGGGTACACGTTAGCGAGGCTAACGTGCACCTTAAGTGTAACTAGACTTCGGAGAACTTTTTCGCATGAGAGAGAAAAACTTTTTGTAAAAAAAAAAAAATTTAAAAAAATAAAATAAAAAAAAATTTAAAAAAACTTAAAAAAAAATTAAACAAAAAAAAAATTAAACAAAAAAAAATTAAACAAAAAAAAAAAAAAATCACTGCTTGTGGAGTTTCCATGACAAAAAACAGTGGAGAGAGATTGAAGAGAGAGAAAGGAGTTGGTAAAGTTATTATAATAAATGGTGGAAGAAGGAGCAAGAGTGAATAGTATGTGTAACAAATCACTGACAAATTGTAACAATAATATTATGTGGGGCTTTTTTGTTGGACTGCAAGAATTGTACTCCCTCCGTCCCAAAAATAATGTCCACATTACTAAATATGGTGTCCTAAAAATAATGTCCACTTACTATTTCAAGACAATTTTTTCTATTTTTTTCCCTTATTACCCCTACTTTTCTTTTAATTTAAAATTATTTGAAGAGTAAATATCACTTTTGCCCCCTGCGTTTGTACCCGTTTGACAGGTTGCCCCCTAACCTTTAAAACAGGACTCTTTGCCCCCTACATTTTAATTTTTTGACCCGTTACCCCCCGACTGCGTGTTCCGTCCATTTTCGACGTTAAAAGTGACGTGGCATTTCCATGTCACATTTTTTTTTTAAATCCAGGTGTTAATTAATTATTTAATTAAAATTAAAGTAGGGGTAAAAAAGGTTTTTTATAAATAGTTTTTATATAAAATATAAATTATAAAATAAAACCCAATATTTTTATTGTTTATAGTAGTAGGACTTTGAAATAAACCAGATCTTAAACTGATAGTTTGTTTTTGTTCTTTCAAATCTACATTTTGTGCTCTAGTTGCTCTCCCTCGAGCCATGATCTAGCTACTCAGAAGGATATAGCTAGATATTAGGGTAAGAAGAAGAAAGAAAGAAGGAGCGAAAGATGAAGACCAAAGAAAAACAGAGTAAAATTTAGATGATCTAAGCTAAAAACTAGAAAAACAGAGTATACTTTGCTAATTATTGATGTAAATTCGGTGTTTATTTGAATTGGGTACACGTTAGCGAGTCTAACGTGCACCTTAAGTGTAACTAGACTTGGGAGAACTTTTTCGCATGAGAGAGAAAAACTTTTTGTAAAAAAAAAATAAAAAAAAATTAATAAAAAAATAAAACAAAAAATAAAACAAAAAATAAATAAATAAAATAAAAATAAAAAAAAATAAATAAAATAAAACAAAAAATAAAAATAAAATAATAAATAAAAAAAAAAAAAAAATCACTGCTTGTTTAGTTTCCATGACAAAAAACAGTGGAGAGAGATTGAAGAGAGAGAAAGGAGTTGGTAAGGTTATTATAATAAATGGTGGAAGAAGGAGCAGGAGTGAATAGTATGTGTAACAAATCACTGACAAATTGTAACAATAATATTATGTGGGGCTTTTTTGTTGGACTGCAAGAATTGTACTCCCTCCGTCCCAAAAATAATGTCCACATTACTAAATATGGTGTCCTAAAAATAATGTCCACTTACTATTTCAAGACAATTTTTTCTATTTTTTTCCCTTATTACCCCTACTTTTCTTTTAATTTAAAATTATTTGAAGAGTAAATATCACTTTTGCCCCCTGCGTTTGTACCCGTTTGACAGGTTGCCCCCTAACCTTTAAAACAGGACTCTTTGCCCCCTACATTTTAATTTTTTGACCCGTTACCCCCCGACTGCGTGTTCCGTCCATTTTCGCCGTTAAAAGTGACGTGGCATTTCCATGTCACATTTTTTTTTTAAATCCAGGTGTTAATTAATTATTTAATTAAAATTAAAGTAGGGGTAAAAAAGTTTTTTTATAAATAGTTTTTATATAAAATATAAATTATAAAATAAAACCCAATATTTTTATTGTTTATAGTAGTAGGACTTTGAAATAAACCAGATCTTAAACTGATAGTTTGTTTTTGTTCTTTCAAATCTACATTTTGTGCTCTAGTTGCTCTCCCTCGAGCCATGATCTAGCTACTCAGAAGGATATAGCTAGAGATTAGGGTAAGAAGAAGAAAGAAAGAAGGAGCGAAAGATGAAGACCAAAGAAAAACAGAGTAAAATTTAGATGATCTAAGCTAAAAACTAGAAAAACAGAGTATACTTTGCTAATTATTGATGTAAATTCGGTGTTTATTTGAATTGGGTACACGTTAGCGAGGCTAACGTGCACCTTAAGTGTAACTAGACTTGGGAGAACTTTTTCGCATGAGAGAGAAAAACTTTTTGTAAAAAAAAAATTAAAAAAAAATAAAATAAAAAAAAAATTTAAAAAAAAAATTAAAAAAAATAAAACGAAAAATAAAAAAAAAATTAAACAAAAAATTTAAAAAAAAAAAAAAAAAAAATCACTGCTTGTGGAGTTTCCATGACAAAAAACAGTGAAGAGAGAAAGGAGTTGGAAAAGTTATTATAATAAATGGTGGAAGAAGGAGCAGGAGTGAATAGTATGTGTAACAAATCACTGACAAATTGTAACAATAATATTATGTGGGGCTTTTTTGTTGGACTGCAAGAATTGTACTCCCTCCGTCCCAAAAATAATGTCCACATTACTAAATATGGTGTCCTAAAAATAATGTCCACTTACTATTTCAAGACAATTTTTTCTATTTTTTCCCCTTATTACCCCTACTTTTCTTTTAATTTAAAATTATTTGAAGAGTAAATATCACTTTTGCCCCCTGCGTTTGTACCCGTTTAACAGGTTGCCCCCTAACCTTTAAAACAGGACTCTTTGCCCCCTACATTTTAATTTTTTGACCCGTTACCCCCCGACTGCGTGTTCCGTCCATTTTCGCCGTTAAAAGTGACGTGGCATTTCCATGTCAATTTTTTTTTTTAAATCCAGGTGTTAATTAATTATTTAATTAAAATTAAAGTAGGGGTAAAAAAGGTTTTTTATAAATAGTTTTTATATAAAATATAAATTATAAAATAAAACCCACTATTTTTATTGTTTATAGTAGTAGGACTTTGAAATAAACCATATCTTAAACTGATAGTTTGTTTTTGTTCTTTCAGATCTACATTTTGTGCTCTAGTTGCTCTCCCTCGAGCCATGATCTAGCTACTCAGAAGGATATAGCTAGAGATTAGGGTAAGAAGAAGAAAGAAAGAAGGAGCGAAAGATGAAGACCAAAGAAAAACAGAGTAAAATTTAGATGATCTAAGCTAAAAACTAGAAAAACAGAGTATATTTTGCTAATTATTGATGTAAATTCGGTGTTTATTTGAATTGGGTACACGTTAGCGAGGCTAACGTGCACCTTAAGTGTAACTAGACTTGGGAGAACTTTTTCGCATGAGAGAGAAAAACTTTTTGTAAAAAAAAAAAAATTTAAAAAAAAAAATAAAAAAAAATTTTAAAAAAAAAACAAAAAAAAAATTAAACAAAAAAAAAATTAAAAAAAAAAAAACTGCTTGTGGAGTTTCCATGACAAAAAACAGTGAAGAGAGATTGAAGAGAGAGAAAGGAGTTGGTAAAGTTATTATAATAAATGGTGGAAGAAGGAGCAGGAGTGAATAGTATGTGTAACAAATCACTGACAAATTGTAACAATAATATTATGTGGGGCTTTTTTGTTGGACTGCAAGAATTGTACTCCCTCCGTCCCAAAAATAATGTCCACATTACTAAATATGGTGTCCTAAAAATAATGTCCACTTACTATTTCAAGACAATTTTTTTTATTTTTTCCCTTATTACCACTACTTTTCTTTTAATTTAAAATTATTTGAAGAGTAAATATCACTTTTGCCCCCTGCGTTTGTACCCGTTTGACAGGTTGCCCCCTAACCTTTAAAACAGGACTCTTTGCCCCCTACATTTTAATTTTTTGACCCGTTACCCCCCGACTGCGTGTTTCGTCCATTTTCGCCGTTAAAAGTGACGTGGCATTTCTATGTCACAATTTTTTTTTTAAATCCAGGTGTTAATTAATTATTTAATTAAAATTAAAGTAGGGGTAAAAAAGGTTTTTTATAAATAGTTTTTATATAAAATATAAATTATAAAATAAAACCCACTATTTTTATTGTTTATAGTAGTAGGACTTTGAAATAAACCAGATCTTAAACTGATAGTTTGTTTTTGTTCTTTCAAATCTACATTTTGTGCTCTAGTTGCTCTCCCTCGAGCCATGATCTAGCTACTCAGAAGGATATACCTAGAGATTAGGGTAAGAAGAAGAAAGAAAGAAGGAGCGAAAGATGAAAACCAAAGAAAAACAGAGTAAAATTTAGATGATCTAAGCTAAAAACTAGAAAAACAGAGTATACTTTGCTAATTATTGATGTAAATTCGGTGTTTATTTGAATTGGGTACACGTTAGCGAGGCTAACGTGCACCTTAAGTGTAACTAGACTTCGGAGAACTTTTTCGCATGAGAGAGAAAAACTTTTTGTAAAAAAAAAATTAAAAAAAAATTAAAAAAAAACAAAAAAAAAAAAATAAAAATACAAAAAAAAAAAATAAAAATACAAAAAAAAAAAAACTAATAAAAAAATAAATAAAAAAATTAAAAAAAAAATCACTGCTTGTGGAGTTTCCATGACAAAAAACAGTGGAGAGAGATTGAAGATAGAGAAAGGAGTTGGTAAGGTTATTATAATAAATGGTGGAAGAAAGAGGAGGAGTGAATAGTATGTGTAACAAATCACTGACAAATTGTAACAATAATATTATGTGGGGCTTTTTTGTTGGACTGCAAGAATTGTACTCCCTCCGTCCCAAAAATAATGTCCACATTACTAAATATGGTGTCCTAAAAATAATGTCCACTTATTATTTCAAGACAATTTTTTCTATTTTTTCCCCTTATTACCCCTACTTTTCTTTTAATTTAAAATTATTTGAAGAGTAAATATCACTTTTGCCCCCTGCGTTTGTACCCGTTTGACAGGTTGCCCCCATAACCTTTAAAACAGGACTCTTTGCCCCCTACATTTTAAGTTTTTGACCCGTTACCCCCCGACTGCGTGTTCCGTCCATTTTCGCCGTTAAAAGTGACGTGGCATTTCCATGTCACATTTTTTTTTTAAATCCAGGTGTTAATTAATTATTTAATTAAAATTAAAGTAGGGGTAAAAAAGGTTTTTTATAAATAGTTTTTATATAAAATAAAACCCACTATTTTTATTGTTTATAGTAGTAGGACTTTGAAATAAACCAGATCTTAAACTGATAGTTTGTTTTTGTTCTTTCAGATCTACATTTTGTGCTCTAGTTGCACTCCCTCGAGCCATGATCTAGCTACTCAGAAGGATATAGCTAGAGATTAGGGTAAGAAGAAGAAAGAAAGAAGGAGCGAAAGATGAAGACCAAAGAAAAACAGAGTAAAATTTAGATAATCTAAGCTAAAAACTATAAAAAAAAGAGTATACTTTGCTAATTATTGATGTAAATTCGGTGTTTATTTGAATTGGGTACACGTTAGCGAGGCTAACGTGCACCTTAAGTGTAACTAGACTTGGGAGAACTTTTTCGCATGAGAGAGAAAAACTTTTTGTAAAAAAAAAAAAAAATTAAAAAAAAAAATAAAACAAAAAAAAATTTAAAAAAAAAAAAAAAAAAATCACTGCTTGTGGAGTTTCCATGACAAAAACAGTGGAGAGAGATTGAAGAGAGAGAAAGGAGTTGGTAAGGTTATTATAATAAATGGTGGAAGAAGGAGCAGGAGTGAATAGTATGTGTAACAAATCACTGACAAATTGTAACAATAATATTATGTGGGGCTTTTTTGTTGGACTGCAAGAATTGTACTTCCTCCGTCCCAAAAATAATGTCCACATTACTAAATATGGTGTCCTAAAAATAATGTCCACTTACTATTTCAAGACAATTTTTTCTATTTTTTTCCCTTATTACCCCTACTTTTCTTTTAATTTAAAATTATTTGAAAAGTAAATATCACTTTTGCCCCCTGCGTTTGTACCCGTTTGACAGGTTGCCCCCTAACCTTTAAAACAGGACTCTTTGCCCCCTACATTTTAATTTTTTGACCCGTTACCCCCCGACTGCGTGTTCCGTCCATTTTCGCCGTTAAAAGTGACGTGGCATTTCTATGTCACAATTTTTTTTTTAAATCCAGGTGTTAATTAATTATTTAACTAAAATTAAAGTAGGGGTAAAAAAGGTTTTTTATAAATAGTTTTTATATAAAATATAAATTATAAAATAAAACCCACTATTTTTATTGTTTATAGTAGTAGGACTTTGAAATAAACCAGATCTTAAACTGATAGTTTGTTTTTGTTCTTTCAAATCTACATTTTGTGCTCTAGTTGCTCTCCCTCGAGCCATGATCTAGCTACTCAGAAGGATATAGCTAGAGATTAGGGTAAGAAGAAGAAAGAAAGAAGGAGCGAAAGATGAAAACCAAAGAAAAACAGAGTAAAATTTAGATGATCTAAGCTAAAAACTAGAAAAACAGAGTATACTTTGCTAATTATTGATGTAAATTCGGTGTTTATTTGAATTGGGTACACGTTAGCGAGGCTAACGTGCACCTTAAGTGTAACTAGACTTGGGAGAACTTTTTCGCATGAGAGAGAAAAACTTTTTGTAAAAAAAAAAATTAAAAAAAAAATTTAAAAAAAAAATTAAAAAAAAAAAAATTAAAAAAAATAATAAAAAAAAAAAAATTAAAAAAAAAAATCACTGCTTGTGGAGTTTTCATGACAAAAAACAGTGGAGAGAGATTGAAGAGAGAGAAAGGAGTTGGTAAAGTTATTATAATAAATGGTGGAAGAAGGAGCAGGAGTGAATAGTATGTGTAACAAATCACTGACAAATTGTAACAATAATATTATGTGGGGCTTTTTTGTTGGACTGCAAGAATTGTACTCCCTCCGTCCCAAAAATAATGTCCACATTACTAAATATGGTGTCCTAAAAATAATGTCCACTTACTATTTCAAGACAATTTTTTCTATTTTTTTCCCTTATTACCCCTACTTTTCTTTTAATTTAAAATTATTTGAAGAGTAAATATCACTTTTGCCCCCTGCGTTTGTACCTGTTTGACAGGTTGTCCCCTACATTTTAATTTTTTTACCCGTTACCCCCCGACTGCATGTACTGTCCATTTTCGCCGTTAAAAGTGACGTGGCATTTCCATGTCACATTTTTTTTTAAATCCAGGTGTTAATTAATTATTTAATTAAAATAAAAGTAGGGGTAAAAAAGGTTTTTTTATAAATAGTTTTTATATAAAATAAAACCCACTATTTTTATTGTTTATAGTAGTAGGACTTTGAAATAAACCAGATCTTAAACTGATAGTTTGTTTTTGTTCTTTCAGATCTACATTTTGTGCTCTAGTTGCTCTCCCTCGAGCCATGATCTAGCTACTCAGAAGGATATAGCTAGAGATTAGGGTAAGAAGAAGAAAGAAAGAAGGAGCGAAAGATGAAGACCAATGAAAAACAGAGTAAAATCTAGATGATCTAAGCTAAAAACTAGAAGAACAGAGTATACTTTGCTAATTATTGATGTATATTCGGTGTTTATTTGAATTGGGTACACGTTAGCGAGGCTAACGTGCACCTTAAGTGTAACTAGACTTGGGAGAACTTTTTCGCATGAGAGAGAAAAAAATTTCGTAAAAAAAAAATTAAAAAAAAAATTTTAAAAAAAATTAAAAAAAAAATAAAAACAAAAAATAAAACAAAAAAAAATTAAAAAAAAATAAATATATAAATAAATAAATAAAAAAAATAAAACAAAAAATAAAAAAAAATAATAAAAAAAAAATCACTGCTTTTGGAGTTTCCATGACAAAAAACAGTGGAGAGAGATTGAAAAGAGAGAAAGGAGTTGGTAAGGTTATTATAATAAATGGTGGAAGAAGGAGCAGGAGTGAATAGTATGTGTAACAAATCACTGACAAATTGTAACAATAATATTATGTGGGGCTTTTTTGTTGGACTGCAAGAATTGTACTCCCTCCGTCCCAAAAATAATGTCCACATTACTAAATATGGTGTCCTAAAAATAATGTCCACTTTTCAAGACAATTTTTTCTATTTTTTTCCCTTATTACCCCTACTTTTCTTTTAATTTAAAATTATTTGAAGAGTAAATATCACTTTTGCCCCCTGCGTTTGTACCCGTTTGACAGGTTGCCCCTAACCTTTAAAACAGGACTCTTTGCCCCCTACATTTTAATTTTTTGACCCGTTACCCCCCGACTGCGTGTTCCGTCCATTTTCGCCGTTAAAAGTGACGTGGCATTTCCATGTCACATTTTTTTTTTTTAAATCCAGGTGTTAATTAATTATTTAATTAAAATTAAAGTAGGGGTAAAAAAGGTTTTTTATAAATAGTTTTTATATAAAATATAAATTATAAAATAAAACCCACTATTTTTATTGTTTATAGTAGTAGGACTTTGAAATAAACCAGATCTTAAACTGATAGTTTTTTTTGTTCTTTCAAATCTACATATTGTGCTCTAGTTGCTCTCCCTCGAGCCATGATCTAGCTACTCAGAAGGATATAGCTAGAGATTAGGGTAAGAAGAAGAAAGAAAGAAGGAGCGAAAGATGAATACCAAAGAATAACAGAGTAAAATTTAGATGATCTAAGCTAAAAACTAGAAAAACAGAGTATACTTTGCTAATTATTGATGTAAATTCGGTGTTTATTTGAATTGGGTACACGTTAGCGAGGCTAACGTGCACCTTAAGTGTAACTAGACTTGGGAGAACTTTTTCGCATGAGAGAGAAAAACTTTTTGTAAAAAAAAAAAATAAAACAAAAAAAAAAACAAAAAAAAAACAAAAAAAAAACAAATAAATAAAAAAAAAATTTAAAAAAAAAAAAAAAATCACTGCTTGTGGAGTTTCCATGACAAAAAACAGTGCAGAGAGATTGAAGAGAGAGAAAGGAGTTGGTAAGGTTATTATAATAAATGGTGGAAGAAGGAGCAGTAGTGAATAGTATGTGTAACAAATCACTGACAAATTGTAACAATAATATTATGTGGGGCTTTTTTGTTGGACTGCAAGAATTGTACTCTCTCCGTCCCAAAAATAATGTCCACATTACTAAATATGGTGTCCTAAAAATAATGTCCACTTACTATTTCAAGACAATTTTTTCTATTTTTTTCCCTTATTACCCCTACTTTTCTTTTAATTTAAAATTATTTGAAGAGTAAATATCACTTTTGCCCCCTGCGTTTGTACCCGTTTGACAGGTTGCCCCCTAACCTTTAAAACAGGACTCTTTGCCCCTACATTCTAATTTTTTGACCCGTTACCCCCCGACTGCGTGTTCAGTCCATTTTCGCCGTTAAAAGTGACGTGGCATTTCCATGTCACATTTTTTTTTTAAATCCAGGTGTTAATTAATTATTTAATTAAAATTAAAGTAGGGGTAAAAAAGGTTTTTTATAAATAGTTTTTATATAAAATATAAATTATAAAATAAAACCCACTATTTTTATTGTTTATAGTAGTAGGACTTTGAAATAAACCAGATCTTAAACTGATAGTTTGTTTTTGTTCTTTCAGATCTACATTTTGTGCTCTAGTTGCTCTCCCTCGAGCCATGATCTAGCTACTCAGAAGGATATAGTTAGAGATTAGGGTAAGAAGAAGAAAGAAAGAAGGAGCGAAAGATGAAGACCAAAGAAAAACAGAGTAAAATTTAGATGATCTAAGCTAAAAACTAGAAAAACAGAGTATACTTTGCTAATTATTGACGTAAATTCGGTGTTTATT
The DNA here is from genome assembly GCA_029959085.1 of Nemophila menziesii. Classification (NCBI taxonomy): domain Eukaryota; kingdom Viridiplantae; phylum Streptophyta; class Magnoliopsida; order Boraginales; family Hydrophyllaceae; genus Nemophila; species Nemophila menziesii. The sequence goes on from JARWIR010000001.1 coordinate 110,822,713, forward strand.
TGAATTGGGTACACGTTAGCGAGGCTAACGTGCACCTTAAGGGTAACTAGACTTGGGAGAACTTTTTCGCATGAGAGAGAAAAACTTTTTGTAAAAAAAAAAAATTTAAAAAAAATAAAATAAAATAAAATTTAAAAAAAAAATTAAACAAAAAAATAAAACAAAAAATAAAAAATAAACAAAAAAAAAAAGAAAATAAAAAAAAATAAATCAAAAAAAAATCACTGCTTGTGGAGTTTCCATGACAAAAAACAGTGAAGAGAGATTGAAGAGAGAGAAAGGAGTTGGTAAAGTTATTATAATAAATGGTGGAAGAAGGAGCAGGAGTGAATAGTATGTGTAACAAATCACCGACAAATTGTAACAATAATATTAAGTGGGGCTTTTTTGTTGGACTGCAAGAATTGTACTCTCTCCGTCCCAAAAATAATGTCCACATTACTAAATATGGTGTCCTAAAAATAATGTCCACTTACTATTTCAAGACAATTTTTTCTATTTTTTCCCCTTATTACCCCTACTTTTCTTTTAATTTAAAATTATTTGAAGAGTAAATATCACTTTTGCCCCTGCGTTTGTACCCGTTTGACAGGTTGCCCCCTAACCTTTAAAACATGACTCTTTGCCCCCTACATTTTAATTTTTTGACCCGTTACCCCCCGACTGCGTGTTCCGTCCATTTTCGCCGTTAAAAGTGACGTGGCATTTCCATGTCATATTTTTTTTTTTTAAATCCAGGTGTTAATTAATTATTTAATTAAAATTAAAGTAGGGGTAAAAAAGGTTTTTTATAAATAGTTTTTATATAAAATATAAATTATAAAATAAAACCCACTATTTTTATTGTTTATAGTAGTAGGACTTTGAAATAAACCAGATCTTAAACTGATAGTTTGTTTTTGTTCTTTCAAATCTACATTTTGTGTTTTAGTTGCTCTCCCTCGAGCCATGATCTAGCTACTCAGAAGGATATAGCTAGAGATTAGGGTAAGAAGAAGAAAGAAAGAAGGAGCGAAAGATGAAAACCAAAGAAAAACAGAGTAAAATTTAGATGATCTAAGCTAAAAACTAGAAAAACAGAGTATACTTTGCTAATTATTGATGTAAATTCGGTGTTTATTTGAATTGGGTACACGTTAGCGAGGCTAACGTGCACCTTAAGTGTAACTAGACTTGGGAGAACTTTTTCGCATGAGAGAGAAAAACTTTTTGTAAAAAAAAAAAAATTTAAAAAAAAAAAAAAAAATTTAAAAAAAAAAAAATAAAACAAAAAAAAATTATATAAAAAATAAAAATAAAATAAAACAAAAAAAATAATAATAATAAAAAAATTTAAAGAAATAAAAAAATCATTGCTTGTGGAGTTTCCATGACAAAAAACAGTGGAGAGAGATTGAAGAGAGAGAAAGGAGTTGGTAAAGTTATTATAATAAATGGTGGAAGAAGAAGCAGGAGTGAATAGTATGTGTAACAAATCACCGACAAATTGTAACAATAATATTATGTGGGGCTTTTTTGTTGGACTGCAAGAATTGTACTCCCTCCGTCCCAAAAATAATGTCCACATTACTAAATATGGTGTCCTAAAAATAATGTCCACTTACTATTTCAAGACAATTTTTTCTAGTTTTTTCCCTTATTACCCCTACTTTTCTTTTAATTTAAAATTATTTGAAGAGTAAATATCACTTTTGCCCCCTGCGTTTGTACCCGTTTGACAGGTTGCCCCCTAACCTTTAAAACAGGACTCTTTGCCCCCTACATTTTAATTTTTTGACCCGTTACCCCCCGACTGCGTGTTCCGTCCATTTTCGCCGTTAAAAGTGACGTGGCATTTCCATGTCACATTTTTTTTTAAATCCAGGTGTTAATTAATTATTTAATTAAAATTAAAGTAGAGTAAAAAAGGTTTTTTATAAATAGTTTTTATATAAAATATAAATTATAAAATAAAACCCACTATTTTTATTGTTTATAGTAGTAGGACTTTGAAATAAACCAGATCTTAAACTGATAGTTTGTTTTTGTTCTTTCAAATCTACATTTTGTGCTCTAGTTGCTCTCCCTCGAGCCATGATCTAGCTACTCAGAAGGATATAGCTAGAGATTAGGGTAAGAAGAAGAAAGAAAGAAGGAGCGAAAGATGAAAACCAAAGAAAAACAGAGTAAAATTTAGATGATCTAAGCTAAAAACTAGAAAAACAGAGTATACTTTGCTAATTATTGATGTAAATTCGGTGTTTATTTGAATTGGGTACACGTTAGCGAGGCTAACGTGCACCTTAAGTGTAACTAGACTTGGGAGAACTTTTTCGCATGAGAGAGAAAAACTTTTTGTAAAAAAAAAAATTAAAAAAAAAATTAAAAAAAAAAATAAAACAAAAAATAAACAAAAAAAAACAAAAAAAAAACAAATAAATAAAAAAAAAATTAAAAAAAAAATTAAAAAAAAAAAAAATCACCGCTTGTGGAGTTTCAATGACAAAAAACAATGGAGAGAGATTGAAGAGAGAGAAAGGAGTTGGTAAGGTTATTATAATAAATGGTGGAAGAAGGAGCAGGAGTGAATAGTATGTGTAACAAATCACTGACAAATTGTAACAATAATATTATGTGGGGCTTTTTTGTTGGACTGCAAGAATTGTACTCCCTCCGTCCCAAAAATAATGTCCACATTACTAAATATGGTATCCTAAAAATAATGTCCACTTACTATTTCAAGACAATTTTTTCTATTTTTTTCCCTTATTACCCCTACTTTTCTTTTAATTTAAAATTATTTGAAAAGTAAATATCAATTTTGCCCCCTGCGTTTGTACCCGTTTGACAGGTTGCCCCCTAACATTTAAAACACGACTCTTTGCCCCCTGCATTTTAATATTTTGACCCGTTACCCCCCGACTGCGTGTTCCGTCCATTTTCGCCGTTAAAAGTGACGTGGCATTTCCATGTCACATTTTTTTTTTAAATCCAGGTGTTAATTAATTATTTAATTAAAATTAAAGTAGGGGTAAAAAAGGTTTTTTATAAATAGTTTTTATATAAAATATAAATTATAAAATAAAACCCACTATTTTTATTGTTTATAGTAGTAGGACTTTGAAATAAACCAGATCTTAAACTGATAGTTTGTTTTTGTTCTTTCAAATCTACATTTTGTGCTCTAGTTGCTCTCCCTCGAGCCATGATCTAGCTACTCAGAAGGATATAGCTAGAGATTAGGGTAAGAAGAAGAAAGAAAGAAGGAGCGAAAGATGAAAACCAAAGAAAAACAGAGTAAAATTTAGATGATCTAAGCTAAAAACTAGAAAAACAGAGTATACTTTGCTAATTATTGATGTAAATTCGGTGTTTATTTGAATTGGGTACACGTTAGCGAGGCTAACGTGCACCTTAAGTGTAACTAGACTTGGGAGAACTTTTTCGCATGAGAGAGAAAAACTTTTTGTAAAAAAAAAAATTAAAAAAAAAAATTAAAAAAAAATAAAAAAATTAAAAAAAAATAAAAAAAAATAAAAAAAAAAGACAAAAAAAAAAGAAAAATAAAAAATAACACCAAAAATAAATAAAAAATAATAAAAAATAAATAAAAAAATAAAAAATAAAAAATAAATCACTGCTTGTGGAGTTTCCATGACAAAAAACAGTGGAGAGAGATTGAAGAGAGAGAAAGGAGTTGGTAAGGTTATTATAATAAATGGTGGAAGAAGGAGCAGGAGTGAATAGTATGTGTAACAAATCACTGACAAATTGTAACAATAATATTATGTGGGGCTTTTTTGTTGGACTGCAAGAATTGTACTTCCTCCGTCCCAAAAATAATGTCCACATTACTAAATATGGTGTCCTAAAAATAATGTCCACTTACTATTTCAAGACAATTTTTTCTATTTTTTCCCTTATTACCCCTACTTTTCTTTTAATTTAAAATTATTTGAAAAGTAAATATCACTTTTGCCCCCTGCGTTTGTACCCGTTTGACAGGTTGCCCCCTAACCTTTAAAACAGGACTCTTTGCCCCCTGCATTTTAATTTTTTGACCCGTTACCCCCCGACTGCGTGTTCCGTCCATTTTCGTCGTTAAAAGTGACGTGGCATTTCTATGTCACAATTTTTTTTTTAAATCCAGGTGTTAATTAATTATTTAACTAAAATTAAAGTAGGGGTAAAAAAGGTTTTTTATAAATAGTTTTTATATAAAATATAAATTATAAAATAAAACCCACTATTTTTATTGTTTATAGTAGTAGGACTTTGAAATAAACCATATCTTAAACTGATAGTTTGTTTTTGTTCTTTCAAATCTACATTTTGTGCTCTAGTTGCTCTCCCTCGAGCCATGATCTAGCTACTCAGAAGGATATAGCTAGAGATTAGGGTAAGAAGAAGAAAGAAAGAAGGAGCGAAAGATGAAAACCAAAGAAAAACAGAGTAAAATTTAGATGATCTAAGCTAAAAACTAGAAAAACAGAGTATACTTTGCTAATTATTGATGTAAATTCGGTGTTTATTTGAATTGGGTACACGTTAGCGAGGCTAACGTGCACCTTAAGTGTAACTAGACTTGGGAGAACTTTTTCGCATGAGAGAGAAAAACTTTTTGTAAAAAAAAAAATTTAAAAAAAAATTAAAAAAAAAAAAATAAAAAAAAAAATTAAAAAAAATAAAAAAAAAAATAAATTAAAAAAAAAAATCACTGCTTGTGGAGTTTTCATGACAAAAAATAGTGGAGAGAGATTGAAGAGAGAGAAAGGAGTTGGTAAAGTTATTATAATAAATGGTGGAAGAAGGAGCAGGAGTGAATAGTATGTGTAACAAATCACTGACAAATTGTAACAATAATATTATGTGGGGCTTTTTTGTTGGACTGCAAGAATTGTACTCCCTCCGTCCCAAAAATAATGTCCACATTACTAAATATGGTGTCCTAAAAATAATGTCCACTTACTATTTCAAGACAATTTTTTCTATTTTTTTCCCTTATTACCCCAACTTTTCTTTTAATTTAAAATTATTTGAAGAGTAAATATCACTTTTGCCCCCTGCGTTTGTACCCGTTTGACAGGTTGCCCCCTACATTTTAATTTTTTTACCCGTTACCCCCCGACTGCATGTACTGTCCATTTTCGTCGTTAAAAGTGACGTGGCATTTCCATGTCACATTTTTTTTTAAATCCAGGTGTTAATTAATTATTTAATTAAAATAAAAGTAGGGGTAAAAACGGTTTTTTTATAAATAGTTTTTATATAAAATAAAACCCACTATTTTTATTGTTTATAGTAGTAAGACTTTGAAATAAACCAGATCTTAAACTGATAGTTTGTTTTTGTCCTTTCAGATCTACATTTTGTGCTCTAGTTGCTCTCCCTCGAGCCATGATCTAGCTACTCAGAAGGATATAGCTAGAGATTAGGGTAAGAAGAAGAAAGAAAGAAGGAGCGAAAGATGAAGACCAATGAAAAACAGTGTAAAATTTAGATGATCTAAGCTAAAAACTAGAAGAACAGAGTATACTTTGCTAATTATTGATGTAAAATCGGTGTTTATTTGAATTGGGTACACGTTAGCGAGGCTAACGTGCACCTTAAGTGTAACTAGACTTGGGAGAACTTTTTCGCATGAGAGAGAAAAAATTTTCGTAAAAAAAAAAATTAAAAAAAAAAATTAAAAAAAAAATTTAAAAAAAAAATTAAAAAAAAATAAAAACAAAAAATAAAACAAAAAAAAATTAAAAAAAAATAAATATATAAATAAATAAATAAAAAAAATAAAACAAAAAATAAAAAAAATAATAAAAAAAAATCACTGCTTTTGGAGTTTCCATGACAAAAAACATTGGAGAGAGATTGAAAAGAGAGAAAGGAGTTGGTAAGGTTATTATAATAAATGGTGGAAGAAGGAGCAGGAGTGAATAGTATGTGTAACAAATCACTGACAAATTGTAACAATAATATTATGTGGGGCTTTTTTGTTGGACTGCAAGAATTGTACTCCCTCCGTCCCAAAAATAATGTCCACATTACTAAATATGGTGTCCTAAAAATAATGTCCACTTACTATTTCAAGACAATTTTTTCTATTTTTTTCCCTTATTACCCCTACTTTTCTTTTAATTTAAAATTATTTGAAAAGTAAATATCACTTTTGCCCCCTGCGTTTGTACCCGTTTGACAGGTTGCCCCCTAACCTTTAAAACAGGACTCTTGCCCCCTACATTTTAATTTTTTGACCCGTTACCCCCCGACTGCGTGTTCCGTCCATTTTCGCCGTTAAAAGTGACGTGGCATTTCCATGTCACATTTTTTTTTTTTTAAATCCAGGTGTTAATTAATTATTTAATTAAAATTAAAGTAGGGGTAAAAAAGGTTTTTTATAAATAGTTTTTATATAAAATATAAATTATAAAATAAAACCCACTATTTTTATTGTTTATAGTAGTAGGACTTTGAAATAAACCAAATCTTAAACTGATAGTTTTTTTTGTTCTTTCAAATCTACATATTGTGCTCTAGTTGCTCTCCCTCGAGCCATGATCTAGCTACTCAGAAGGATATAGCTAGAGATTAGGGTAAGAAGAAGAAAGAAAGAAGGAGCGAAAGATGAAAACCAAAGAAAAACAGAGTAAAATTTAGATGATCTAAGCTAAAAACTAGAAAAACAGAGTATACTTTGCTAATTATTGATGTAAATTCGGTGTTTATTTGAATTGGGTACACGTTAGCGAGGCTAACGTGCACCTTAAGTGTAACTAGACTTGGGAGAACTTTTTCGCATGAGAGAGAAAAACTTTTTGTAAAAAAAAAAATTAAAAAAAAAATTAAAAAAAAAATAAAACAAAAAATAAACAAAAAAAAACAAAAAAAAAACAAATAAATAAAAAAAAAATTAAAAAAAAAATTAAAAAAAAAAAAAATCACTGCTTGTGGAGTTTCCATGACAAAAAACAGTGCAGAGAGATTGAAGAGAGAGAAAGGAGTTGGTAAGGTTATTATAATAAATGGTGGAAGAAGGAGCAGTAGTGAATAGTATGTGTAACAAATCACTGACAAATTGTAACAATAATATTATGTGGGGCTTTTTTGTTGGACTGCAAGAATTGTACTCTCTCCGTCCCAAAAATAATGTCCACATTACTAAATATGGTGTCCTAAAAATAATGTCCACTTACTATTTCAAGACAATTTTTTCTATTTTTTTCCCTTATTACCCCTACTTTTCTTTTAATTTAAAATTATTTGAAGAGTAAATATCACTTTTGCCCCCTGCGTTTGTACCCGTTTGACAGGTTGCCCCCTAACCTTTAAAACAGGACTCTTTGCCCCCTACATTCTAATTTTTTGACCCGTTACCCCCGACTGCGTGTTCAGTCCATTTTCGCCGTTAAAAGTGACGTGGCATTTCCATGTCACATTTTTTTTTAAATCCAGGTGTTAATTAATTATTTAATTAAAATTAAAGTAGAGTAAAAAAGGTTTTTTATAAATAGTTTTTATATAAAATATAAATTATAAAATAAAACCCACTATTTTTATTGTTTATAGTAGTAGGACTTTGAAATAAACCAGATCTTAAACTGATAGTTTGTTTTTGTTCTTTCAAATCTACATTTTGTGCTCTAGTTGCTCTCCCTCGAGCCATGATCTAGCTACTCAGAAGGATATAGCTAGAGATTAGGGTAAGAAGAAGAAAGAAAGAAGGAGCGAAAGATGAAAACCAAAGAAAAACAGAGTAAAATTTAGATGATCTAAGCTAAAAACTAGAAAAACAGAGTATACTTTGCTAATTATTGATGTAAATTCGGTGTTTATTTGAATTGGGTACACGTTAGCGAGGCTAACGTGCACCTTAAGTGTAACTAGACTTGGGAGAACTTTTTCGCATGAGAGAGAAAAACTTTTTGTAAAAAAAAAAATTTAAAAAAAAAAATTTAAAAAAATAAATAAAAAAAAATAAACAAAAAAAAACAAAAAAAAAACAAATAAATAAAAAAAAAATTAAAAAAAAAAAAAAAATCACTGCTTGTGGAGTTTCCATGACAAAAAACAGTGCAGAGAGATTGAAGAGAGAGAAAGGAGTTGGTAAGGTTATTATAATAAATGGTGGAAGAAGGAGCAGTAGTGAATAGTATGTGTAACAAATCACTGACAAATTGTAACAATAATATTATGTGGGGCTTTTTTGTTGGACTGCAAGAATTGTACTCTCTCCGTCCCAAAAATAATGTCCACATTACTAAATATGGTGTCCTAAAAATAATGTCCACTTACTATTTCAAGACAATTTTTTCTATTTTTTTCCCTTATAACCCCTACTTTTCTTTTAATTTAAAATTATTTGAAGAGTAAATATCACTTTTGCCCCCTGCGTTTGTACCCGTTTGACAGGTTGCCCCCTAACCTTTAAAACAGGACTCTTTGCCCCCTACATTTTAATTTTTTGACCCGTTACCCCCCGACTGCGAGTTCCGTCCATTTTCGCCGTTAAAAGTGACGTGGCATTTCCATGTCACATTTTTTTTTAAATCCAG
>JARWIR010000001.1:110836240-110846240 GCA_029959085.1 Nemophila menziesii
AAAAAATAATTAAAAAATAAATAAATTAAAAAAAAAATCACTGCTTGTGGAGTTTCCATGACAAAAAACAGTGGAGAGAGATTGAAGAGAGAGAAAGGAGTTGGTAAGGTTATTATAATAAATGGTGGAAGAAGGAGGAGGAGTGAATAGTATGTGTTACAAATCACTGACAAATTGTAACAATAATATTATGTGGGGCTTTTTTGTTGGACTGCAAGAATTGTACTCCCTCCGTCCCAAAAATAAGAGTAATGATATTTGTCACCCTTTTTTATCACCCTTTTATCACCTCCTACGTGTATGCCTACATGTACCAATGAATTGATTCCTCTATGCTATTTAATTTTTCTCTATCTTCTATTCAAGGAAATCAGAACATATATATAGAAGGGTGATAAAGAGGTGACATGAAAAGAGGTGACATATATCATTACTCCAAAAATAATGTCCACATTACTAAATATGGTGTCCTAAAAATAATGTCCACTTACTATTTCAAGACAATTTTTTCTATTTTTTTCCCTTATTACCCCTACTTTTCTTTTAATTTAAAATTATTTGAAGAGTAAATATCACTTTTGCCCCCTGCGTTTCTACCCGTTTGACAGGTTGCCCCCTACATTTTAATTTTTTGACCCGTTACCCCCCGACTGCGTGTTCCGTCCATTTTCGCCGTTAAAAGTGACGTGGCATTTCCATGTCACATTTTTTTTTTAAATCCAGGTGTTAATTAATTATTTAATTAAAATTAAAGTAGGGGTAAAAAAGGTTTTTTATAAATAGTTTTTATATAAAATAAAACCCACTATTTTTATTGTTTATAGTAGTAGGACTTTGAAATAAACCAGATCTTAAACTGATAGTTTGTTTTTGTTCTTTCAGATCTACATTTTGTGCTCTAGTTGCTCTCCCTCGAGCCATGATCTAGCTACTCAGAAGGATATAGCTAGAGATTAGGGTAAGAAGAAGAAAGAAAGAAGGAGCGAAAGATGAAGAACAAAGAAAAACAGAGTAAAATTTAGATGATCTAAGCTAAAAACTAGAAGAAAAGAGTATACTTTGCTAATTATTGATGTAAATTCGGTGTTTATTTGAATTGGGTACATGGTGGGGGCAAAGGTGTGATAAAATAATAGATAAATAAAGAGTCACACACCCTTGATAACCACGGAACTCACTGCAAGTATCACAGATCGTATGCAAGTTTTAATGATAAGTCAAGTTCGTTCGCAGGGATTGTATCCGTTAGATCAATTTATGTTTAACAAGCGTAGATGAATTTAGATGTTTGAATAAAATATGAAAAGGTAAATAACGATCTAATGCAAATAAATAAATAAAACAATTAAACAAAACAAATAACTAATATGAAAGTAAGTCTAATAGATTAGGATTACTACGTCTATTACTAAATTGTTATTCTAACCTGTCACATTAAGCATTATATATTAACCAGGATTGCAAATAAAACCTTAGTGGCTATCTAGTCACACTAGACGATTATGTGGTGTGTCAATAACTAAGAATAATCCTAAGATTGATCAGATCTAGGAAATAGGTCAAAACACATAATACAATATACGCCAAGCTTAATCAATTAAAATAACCAAATAGTATTTAAAGATCAAATAATAATCCAACAATTAAGAATAAACTTACAGAATAACAGCTTAGAAATATGGTTGAGAATAGATCTATAGCTAATTACTCTAATATAGAGAAGGTGAGATGTAGAAGAGGGGTTGTCAGTCTCCAATCTTCTTCTTCTTGTCTTCTTCTATAGGTCAACTTGCTTCTTGGATGAATAGCTTGATTCTAAGGATGAATATCTAACTAACGGACTAAGTTATTGTTTAAAACTAAGAAAATATAAGTAAAGACTAAGCCTATACTTTGCAATTGAGCAAGGACATGTTTACAATGATAAGAGGGTGTATTTATAGGTATCTTGGAAGCCCTAATTCGTTTTCTTGAAGGAGAAGTAAGTAGTGGACTCCAAGCCCAACTCAAATTCGTAACCCTAAAAACATGAAATCAGGTCCGATCTTCTTTTGGCTCTAACAGCTTCAATACTCATCCGTTTGACGCGTATGAGTACACCAAATTCATCGTCTCGGAAAGATCTTCGACTTTGCTCTTGACCGTTTCTCCAAATTCCACACCGTTCTTGAGATATAAGCTGATTTGTGGTCGTAGGTGCAGAAATTCAGGATTAAGGCAGGTTTTCCTTTTCCATGTTTTTAGCTTTTATTTCCTTATCTCCAATTACCATGTCTATCTCTTTCCATATCTTGTAGTCTTTGACTTGGAATCTAATTAATCTCCATAATTATCTTTAAAGCTTCACACTAAATAAATAATTAAACCCAATATGCTCTAAAAATATTATTTTACTAAATCAAGACTCAAAATAGGAAAGTGTAGCATTTCTCAAGAAAATCGACTATAATGACTTCTAAATCACTAAAAATGATGTCTCATCCTAATATTAATCTATCACAAATGAGGAGACATCAAGACCCCCAACTCAAAGTTGTATCGTCCCGATACAATAAAGATAAAAACAAAGGGAAGTCTCTAAATACACACCTAGGTCAATTAAGCACAGAAGACAGAAGACAAAAGAATATGGAGAATAGACTCGAAGCAACTACTCAGAAAATTTCATGTAATAATATTTACTAACTACATACCTGTACACTTCTCATTTTCACATTCAACACGGCTTGACTTCAAGATCAGATTAGTTTCGCAATGTAAGAAGGATTGGGACTTTACTCAGTTCCCCAAGGAAGCTATAGATTGTTCATCGAACCTTACTAGGACCCAAATATCCATTTAACTACTCTCTATTGGCTCAATCACTTCTCAATTACATAGCAAAGAATCAAAAAGGTCTTTAAGGTTGTAATGTAGGCTTAGGGACGGTATGATAAGTTTATTTGGATAATATAGAGTGAGCTTTTGGCTCTCTCCTCACTAGCCATCAACGAATCGCCCTAGAGCTTGAGTTACTCTCATAAAACGTTTCTCACTCAACCCAATGATTTCTTTGATGCACAATTTAGCATCCCCAATAACCCAATTAAAGCATAAGATGTTCACATAAGAATTCCACTTTGCCGGTCCGAATATATATATTTTCTTTTCAAATCAATTTCTTCTTTTGTATAGCCATGACTCTCTTTTTATGTTGAGATATCACACTAATTTTCTCATATATATATATATTTTATTTTAATGCCCTTGTTGGCAAAATTAGCTCGAAGCTTCTTTTTCATTCACTATTACCCCGGCAAAGGGTTACAATACAAATCTGTGAATCATCATCAATATAAATAACAGAGCACAATTAATAAGCTCAAAATCCCATCCCAATAATATTTCCCATAATGGTGGACCCACCACCCCAAACTCAAGCTCTAAAACAACTGTCTATGCATCGCGATTCGAGTGCGGGTCATATGGAAGAGTCCTATAATCTAAAGGGATATGGCTTATAAAGTGGCTAAATAAAAGGCTTTAGAAAGGCTAGAAGGGGCTGAGAAGGATATAGCATATAAAATAAAAAATAACATTGTGAGAAGGTATAAAAAGGCTTCAAGGGCTTCAAATATGAAAGAACTGCCTTAATCATTTTCTACACTATGTAATTTCGTTATTTTCTTACCTTTAGCACTTTCATCAAATGGTTTTGTCAACTAGCTTGGATCTCACGGCCTACACACTTCTTAAGGTTCCCTAAGATCGAACATACTTTCTATCGCATTGCTCACTAATCTTTTCTTTACTATCAATGTGTGTTTTCCTGCAAATACTCAAAGCATACAAACTAAAATAGCTCATAAACATATTATTTACTATCATTAACTCACTGAGCTTATGCTTTCAAGCTATTAAACACACTCTACATACATATAAACCTTCTCAAAAATTTTAATTTTACCTAAAAACAGAAAAATGGAGATGAGAGACAACGAATCCCCACACCCCCAACTCAAAAATGAGCCGTGTCCCCACGACTCGAAAAGACTCGAAAATAAAACAAAAGAAATTAAAATTTCACAGATATTGCACATAAAGAAAAGGTAAGGAAGAAAGAAAACATACTCTTCGAGGCTATTTACCTCGCCTGATCAATACCCGGAATAGGGTGCAGTGCTTTCATGTATGTAAATTTCTATGTACCACCAATTTCGCATTCCCTTACATCTTCTTATGCTCCATCCCAATCAATCACACTCTAGAAATCTCTTGTTTATCTTCTTCCAATTCTGCTCTTGAATACTTTCTCATGTGACAGTTGTTCATTCAGGAATATGTTTTGAATACAGCTACTAGCGTCCCAGAAGCTTTTGTTCATCTTGGGTAGATGGATATTGATAGGAAGAGGTTATGGTGTCTTCTCTATGAAAGTTGAAACCTTTTTGCTCTTTGAATTCACCACAGCTAGCTTTCCTCTATTCTTGATCCGATTTACCTTGTAATTTATTCCCAAACTAGTATCCATCTCAATTGATTTCACCTAGAACTTACCCAATACCTTGCTTTGATTCTTTATATCCCATACACTTGATAATATCTCTATTCTCTTCATCATCTCTTTTGACCCCCAACTCAAAGCTTTGAACACTCTTGAAATTTGTAACTCATGATCATAGGTGGAACAAGCTTTATTTGGTTAGGAAAGGTGTTAGGATGACAATTCTCCATCTGGGTATGATTGAATCAAGCTTTAATGACATGGGTTTAATGAATTTTGGAAAAAGATGTTGAGATTCATGGCTTTGATTCTTGGTTTCTAGGTGTTTTGATATGATTTGGGTGCTTAAATCTTCTTTGTAATGATGTAGGGAAGGATTTGGATGGTGATTTGGTAGTGTTTTGGTGTTAGGTGAAGGTTTTCATGAGCTTTAATGGAGTTAGGAGAGTTTTGGAGAAGAGAAAGAGGCTTGAGGTTTATGAAATTCGGAATTAATAGCTCTATATCTCTTTTATAAGCTCAATCCGTAACTTTCTCTCTCTGGCGGCGTGGCGCGGTATACCGGGCATATCCTCCGGTATACCGGAACATCTGATGATCAAAATTTTTTAGCTTCTGGATAAAACCCGTGGTAGGACCCCGTGGTATGGGTTTTTGAGCTGCGGACCATGGTCCGGTGTACCGCGGGGGTGCTCCGCGCCTCCTACGTCAAAAAACCCGTGGTAGGACCCCGTGGTACGTGTTTGTGCGGTGCATGGCGCGGTATAGGGTCCGGTATACCGGACCCATCAGCTATTTTTTTTTCGTTTCTGGATAAAACCCGTAGCTCTACCCCGTGGCACGGGTTTTTACCGTGCGGTACACCGCGGCTAAGTTCCGGTGTACCGCACCTGGCAAAAACCTCCCCATCAGCTAGATCTCGAAAAGTTATGCAGTTTAGGCTCAAAAATCACCTGATTCCGACATCCGAGCGCAAAGATATGACTTGCCGAAGTTTCGTTCTGAAAATTTTTTCTCGCTTCCCTAACTCGATTTCTCCAATACCTAAACATCAAAAACACTAATACCTTCCTCAAATATGCAATATCAACTAAAAATAACTGAATTAAACATAAATTAAAAACGTAAAAGACATGAAAATTTAAAAAAACTACGGGTTGTCTCCCGTACAGCACTTTTGTTTAACGTCTTTCAAAGTTAGACGTGTTACCTCGATTAAGGCTTGCGTACATAACCTCCCCAATAACGGGTTAGGTCATGCTCATCTACTATCCGAAGTTTGTGACCCTTCTTAGCTTGTATTTCAATCCATTTTGACGAAATAACTCTCGTAACTACAAACGGACCCATCCACGAATCCTTGAATCCCCGTGGTCTATTCTCTTGTTTGGGGGCTTTCCATGCAACCATGTCACCAACCCCAAACTCACTTTTGATTCTCTTTTTCACGGGTTGACTGTGGACTTTCTTTTTAATTTCTTTTGTCACAACTCGGAGTGTCGGGGCTTCTATACGTGATTCCTCATGCTTTTCATCCACCAAGTGGAATATTTTAGATTCTTTTCCCACTTGGAAAGTCACGGTTCCCCTATGCATATCAATTATACTGTGACTTGTCGCCAAGAATGGGCGTCCAAGTATCAATGGAACATGTTGACCTGCAATGCTATCAAGGATAACAAAATATGTAGGTATAGTTAAAGTACCTACTTGGACAAGCACGTCTTCAATGACTCCCCATGGTTTTATCGTTGAATTATCTAGGAGCAGCAGATCAATATCTTTTCTTTTGGCATCTCCCATGCCTAACTTCTCGAACAAACTCTTGGGCATGATATTCCTTCCTGAGCCCAAGTCACACATCGCTTTAGCTTTGAAATTACCACCTATATTAATGTGGAGATATAAAGCTCCAAGATCTTGCATCTTTTGTGGTAGTTTCTTTGGAATGGTTGTCAAGCTTTCTTTAGTACGGTCCCTATTCTCAATCTCAACTTCTACACTTCCACTCTTTTTAGACAGATCTTCCTTGCAGACTATCGGTGGTGTAGGCTCTTTATATGCGATTACGTCCTCTATGCATATCGTGCTTTGTTCTTCTAGCTCATTAAGTGGAACTTGTGATGATTCCACTTCCTCCTCTTCTTGAAGGCTGAACTCTTCAACAACATCGAACCAAACATCGCTATCGATTTCAGTGGCCTCATCATCACTTTGTTTACCTAGGCCAGTTTGCATATATGGGACGTCGAGTATAGGAGCAATGATTTCTTCTGGGCTTGACGTTTTAGTTTTAGTATCACCACTAGGATAAGTAATTCTTTGTAGATGAAGTGGTGATAGTAACGGATGTGTAGGTGGTGGTTCCACCTTACTTCCTTCTTTTTGCACCTCTTGTGCGGTTGTCTCTTCTTTATTGGTTTCTTTTTCTTCTTCCACATACTTGAATTCTGGTTCAACCTCCTTTGTAATTTGATCTTTAACAATTACTTCTTCTAAGCTAAGCTTGGTTGGTTCTTCTACGGTTGAAATTTCGAACCCAACATTGCTATAACCCAGTTTCTTATGTAATTCTTGTTGTAACTGTTGATTGATCGTAGTGAGGTCCGTTAATCTTTGCTTCATTGCTTGATATTTTTGGTGCATCGAACGTATTAAGGTTGTATTAGCATCTATCTTTGCCGCATGTTGCTTTTCCATACTCTCCAGATAACTTATACTTTCAAAAACTCGGTGAGATGGAAATGCTTGGCAAACCTGTTCTTCTATGATGCTTCGGATTAACGGTGGAGTCTCTTGCTGATATTTTAGAGAAGAATTGGTCACTTGCGTGACTTGTGTCTCCAAGGCCTCCACTTTTGCAGTTTGCTCATTGTGGAGCTGCACAACATTTTGAACCAGATTCACTAAATTACCCATCAGTCCTTCGAGCTTGGTTATAGCTTCTTCTTGTGGATTATGCATGGGTTGTGGTGGAGCTTGCAGTTGATAGCTCGAACCTTCTTGATAAAAATTTTGACTTTGGGCCCCATGCATATTTTGTGCGTAATAATTCTCCATACCTAATAAACCTGAGAAGAGGCTAAAAAGAAAACGCGTAAAACTGAAAACAAATAAAAACTTCTACACTAAATAAACACCAAATAGATTTAACTTAAAGATAAATCCCCGGCAGCGGCGCCAAAAACTTGGTGGGGGCAAAGGTGTGATAAAATAATAGATAAATAAAGAGTCACACACCCTTGATAACCACGGAACTCACTGCAAGTATCACAGATCGTATGCAAGTTTTAATGATAAGTCAAGTTCGTTCGCAGGGATTGTATCCGTTAGATCAATTTATGTTTAACAAGCGTAGATGAATTTAGATGTTTGAATAAAATATGAAAAGGTAAATAACTATCTAATGCAAATAAATAAATAAAACAATTAAACAAAACAAATAACTAATATGAAAGTAAGTCTAATAGATTAGGATTACTACGTCTATTACTAAATTGTTATTCTAACCTGTCACATTAAGCATTATATATTAACCAGGATTGCAAATAAAACCTTAGTGGCTATCTAGTCACACTAGACGATTATGTGGTGTGTCAATAACTAAGAATAATCCTAAGATTGATCAGATCTAGGAAATAGGTCAAAACACATAATACAATATACGCCAAGCTTAATCAATTAAAATAACCAAATAGTATTTAAAGATCAAATAATAATCCAACAATTAAGAATAAACTTACAGAATAACAGCTTAGAAATATGGTTGAGAATAGATCTATAGCTAATTACTCTAATATAGAGAAGGTGAGATGTAGAAGAGGGGTTGTCAGTCTCCAATCTTCTTCTTCTTGTCTTCTTCTATAGGTCAACTTGCTTCTTGGATGAATAGCTTGATTCTAAGGATGAATATCTAACTAACGGACTAAGTTATTGTTTAAAACTAAGAAAATATAAGTAAAGACTAAGCCTATACTTTGCAATTGAGCAAGGACATGTTTACAATGATAAGAGGGTGTATTTATAGGTATCTTGGAAGCCCTAATTCGTTTTCTTGAAGGAGAAGTAAGTAGTGGACTCCAAGCCCAACTCAAATTCGTAACCCTAAAAACATGAAATCAGGTCCGATCTTCTTTTGGCTCTAACAGCTTCAATACTCATCCGTTTGACGCGTATGAGTACACCAAATTCATCGTCTCGGAAAGATCTTCGACTTTGCTCTTGACCGTTTCTCCAAATTCCACACCGTTCTTGAGATATAAGCTGATTTGTGGTCGTAGGTGCAGAAATTCAGGATTAAGGCAGGTTTTCCTTTTCCATGTTTTTAGCTTTTATTTCCTTATCTCCAATTACCATGTCTATCTCTTTCCATATCTTGTAGTCTTTGACTTGGAATCTAATTAATCTCCATAATTATCTTTAAAGCTTCACACTAAATAAATAATTAAACCCAATATGCTCTAAAAATATTATTTTACTAAATCAAGACTCAAAATAGGAAAGTGTAGCATTTCTCAAGAAAATCGACTATAATGACTTCTAAATCACTAAAAATGATGTCTCATCCTAATATTAATCTATCACAAATGAGGAGACATCAGTACACGTTAGCGAGGCTAACGTGCACCTTAAGTGTAACTAGACTTGGGAGAACTTTTTCGCATGAGAGAGAAAAACTTTTTGTAAAAACAAAAAATTTAAAAAAAAAAAATTTAAAAAAAAATTTAAAAAAAATAAAAAAATTAAAAAAAAAAAAACAAAAAAAAAAAAATAATACAAAAAATAAATAAAATAAATAAATAAATAAATAAATAAATTTTAAAAAAAAAAATCACTGCTTGTGGAGTTTCCATGACAAAAAACAGTGGAGAGAGATTGAAGAGAGAGAAAGGAGTTGGTAAGGTTATTATAATAAATGGTGGAAGAAGGAGGAGGAGTGAATAGTATGTGTAACAAATCACTGACAAATTGTAACAATAATATTATGTGGGGCTTTTTTGTTGGACTGCAAGAATTGTACTCCCTCCGTCCCAAAAATAATGTCCACATTACTAAATATGGTGTCCTAAAAATAATGTCCACTTACTATTTCAAGACAATTTTTTCTATTTTTTTCCCTTATTACCCCTACTTTTCTTTTAATTTAAAATTATTTGAAGAATAAATATCACTTTTGCCCCCAGCGTTTGTACCCGTTTGACAGGTTGCTCCCTAACCTTTAAAACAGGACTCTTTGCCCCCTACATTTTAATTTTTTGACCCGTTACCCCCCGACTGCGTGTTCCGTCCATTTTCGCCGTTAAAAGTGACGTGGCATTTCCATGTCACATTTTTTTTTTAAATCCAGGTGTTAATTAATTATTTAATTAAAATTAAAGTAGGGGTAAAAAAGGTTTTTTATAAATAGTTTTTATATAAAATATAAATTATAAAATAAAACCCACTATTTTTATTGTTTATAGTAGTAGGACTTTGAAATAAACCAGATCTTAAACTGATAGTTTGTTTTTGTTCTTT
>JARWIR010000001.1:110851240-110936240 GCA_029959085.1 Nemophila menziesii
AATATTATGTGGGGCTTTTTTGTTGGACTGCAAGAATTGTACTCCCTCCGTCCCAAAAATAATGTCCACATTACTAAATATGGTGTCCTAAAAATAATGTCCACTTACTATTTCAAGAGAATTTTTTCTATTTTTTTCCCTTATTACCCCTACTTTTCTTTTAATTTAAAATTATTTGAAGAGTAAATATCACTTTTGCCCCCTGCGTTTGTACCCGTTTGACAGGTTGCCCCCCACATTTTAATTTTTTGACCCGTTACCCCCCGACTGCGTGTTCCGTCCATTTTCGCCGTTAAAAGTGACGTGGCATTTCCATGTCACATTTTTATTTTAAATCCAGGTGTTAATTAATTATTTAATTAAAATTAAAGTAGGGGTAAAAAAGGTTTTTTATAAATAGTTTTTATATAAAATAAAACCCACTATTTTTATTGTTTATAGTAGTAGGACTTTGAAATAAACCAGATCTTAAACTGATAGTTTGTTTTTGTTCTTTCAGATCTACATTTTGTGCTCTAGTTGCTCTCCCTCGAGTCATGATCTAGCTACTCAGAAGGATATAGCTAGAGATTAGGGTAAGAAGAAGAAAGAAAGAGGAGCGAAAGATGAAGACCAAAGAAAAAACAGAGTAAAATTTAGATGATCTAAGCTAAAAACTAGAAGAACAGAGTATACTTTGCTAATTATTGATGTAAATTCGGTGTTTATTTGAACTGGGTACATGTTAGCGAGGCTAACGTGCACCTTAAGTGTAACTAGACTTGGGAGAACTTTTTCGCATGAGAGAGAAAAACTTTTCGTAAAAAAAAAATTAAAAAAAAAAATTTTAAAAAAAATTAAAAAAAAAAAAAAAAACAAAAAAAATTTAAAAAAAATAAATATATAAATAAATAAATAAATAAAATAAAAAAAATAATAAAAAAAAAATCACTGCTTGTGGAGTTTCCATGACAAAAAACAGTGGAGAGAGATTGAAAAGAGAGAAAGGAGTTGGTAAGGTTATTATAATAATTGGTGGAAGAAGGAGCAGGAGTGAATAGTATGTGTAACAAATCACTGACAAATTGTAACAATAATATTATGTGGGGCTTTTTTGTTGGACTGCAAGAATTGTACTCCCTCCGTCCCAAAAATAATGTCCACATTACTAAATATGGTGTCCTAAAAATAATGTCCACTTACTATTTCAAGACAATTTTTTCTATTTTTTTCCCTTATTACCCCTACTTTTCTTTTAATTTAAAATTATTTGAAGAGTAAATATCACTTTTGCCCCCTGCGTTTGTACCCGTTTGACAGGTTGCCCCTTTAAAACAGGACTCTTTGCCCCCTACATTTTAATTTTTTGACCCGTTACCCCCCGACTGCGTGTTCCGTCCATTTTCGCCGTTAAAAGTAACGTGGCATTTCCATGTCACATTTTTTTTTTAAATCCAGGTGTTAATTAATTATTTAATTAAAATTAAAGTAGGGGTAAAAAAGGTTTTTTATAAATAGTTTTCATATAAAATATAAATTATAAAATAAAACCCACTATTTTCAATGTTTATAGTAGTAGGACTTTGAAATAAACCAGATCTTAAACTGATAGTTTGTTTTTGTTCTTTCAAATCTACATTTTGTGCTCTAGTTGCTCTCCCTCGAGCCATGATCTAGCTACTCAGAAGGATATAGCTAGAGATTAGGGTAAGAAGAAGAAAGAAAGAAGGAGCGAAAGATGAAAACCAAAGAAAAACAGAGTAAAATTTAGATGATCTAAGCTAAAAACTAGAAAAACAGAGTATACTTTGCTAATTATTGATGTAAATTCGGTGTTTATTTGAATTGGGTACACGTTAGCGAGGCTAACGTGCACCTTAAGTGTAACTAGACTTGGGAGAACTTTTTCTCATGAGAGAGAAAAACTTTTTGTAAAAAAAAAATTAAAAAAAAAATTAAAAAAAAAAACAAAAAAAAATAAAACTAAAAAAAATAATAATAATACAAAAAAAAATAATAAATAAATAAATAAATTTAAAAAAAAAATCACTGCTTGTGGAGTTTCCATGACAAAAAACAGTGGAGAGAGATTGAAGAGAGAGAAAGGAGTTGGTAAGGTTATTATAATAAATGGTGGAAGAAGGAGGAGGAGTGAATAGTATGTGTAACAAATCACTGACAAATTGTAACAATAATATTATGTGGGGCTTTTTTGTTGGACTGCAAGAATTGTACTCCCTCCGTCCCAAAAATAATGTCCACATTACTAAATATGGTGTCCTAAAAATAATGTCCACTTACTATTTCAACACAATTTTTTCTATTTTTTTCCCTTATTACCCCTACTTTTCTTTTAATTTAAAATTATTTGAAGAGTAAATATCACTTTTTCCCCCTGCGTTTGTACCCGTTTGACAGGTTGCCCCCTAACCTTTAAAACAGGACTCTTTGCCCCCTACATTTTAATTTTTTGACCCGTTACCCCCCGACTGCGTGTTCCGTCCATTTTCGCCGTTAAAAGTGACGTGGCATTTCCATGTCACATTTTTTTTTAAATCCAGGTGTTAATTAATTATTTAATTAAAATTAAAGTAGGGGTAAAAAAGGTTTTTTATAAATAGTTTTTATATAAAATATAAATTATAAAATAAAACCCACTATTTTTATTGTTTATAGTAGTAGGACTTTGAAATAAACCAGATCTTAAACTGATAGTTTGTTTTTGTTCTTTCAGATCTACATTTTGTGCTCTAGTTGCTCTCCCTCGAGCCATGATCTAGCTACTCAGAAGGATATAGCTAGAGATTAGGGTAAGAAGAAGAAAGAAAGAAGGAGCGAAAGATGAAGACCAAAGAAAAACAGAGTAAAATTTAGATGATCTAAGCTAAAAACTAGAAAAACAGAGTATACTTTGCTAATTATTGATGTAAATTCGGTGTTTATTTGAATTGGGTACACGTTAGCGAGGCTAACGTGCACCTTAAGTGTAACTAGACTTGGAAGAACTTTTTCGCATGAGAGAGAAAAACTTTTTGTAAAAAAAAAAAAATTTAAAACAAAAAAAAATTAAAAAAAAATAAAAAGATAAATAAATAAATAAATAAAAAATAAAACAAAAAAAAATAATAATAAAAGAAAAAAAAATCACTGCTTGTGGAGTTTCCATGACAAAAAACAGTGGAGGGAGATTGAAGAGAGAGAAAGGAGTTGGTAAAGTTATTATAATAAATGGTGGAAGAAGGAGCAGGAGTGAATAGTATGTGTAACAAATCACTGACAAATTGTAACAATAATATTATGTGGGGCTTTTTTGTTGGACTGCAAGAATTGTACTCCCTCCGTCCCAAAAATAATGTCCACATTACTAAATATGGTGTCCTAAAAATAATGTCCACTTACTATTTCAAGACAATTTTTTCTATTTTTTTCCCTTATTACCCCTACTTTTCTTTTAATTTAAAATTATTTGAAGAGTAAATATCACTTTTGCCCCCTGCGTTTGTACCCGTTTGACAGGTTGCCCCTTTAAAACAGGACTCTTTGCCCCCTACATTTTAATTTTTTGACCCGTTACCCCCCGACTGCGTGTTCCGTCCATTTTCGCCGTTAAAAGTAACGTGGCATTTCCATGTCACATTTTTTTTTTAAATCCAGGTGTTAATTAATTATTTAATTAAAATTAAAGTAGGGGTAAAAAAGGTTTTTTATAAATAGTTTTCATATAAAATATAAATTATAAAATAAAACCCACTATTTTCAATGTTTATAGTAGTAGGACTTTGAAATAAACCAGATCTTAAACTGATAGTTTGTTTTTGTTCTTTCAAATCTACATTTTGTGCTCTAGTTGCTCTCCCTCGAGCCATGATCTAGCTACTCAGAAGGATATAGCTAGAGATTAGGGTAAGAAGAAGAAAGAAAGAAGGAGCGAAAGATGAAAACCAAAGAAAAACAGAGTAAAATTTAGATGATCTAAGCTAAAAACTAGAAAAACAGAGTATACTTTGCTAATTATTGATGTAAATTCGGTGTTTATTTGAATTGGGTACACGTTAGCGAGGCTAACGTGCACCTTAAGTGTAACTAGACTTGGGAGAACTTTTTCTCATGAGAGAGAAAAACTTTTTGTAAAAAAAAAATTAAAAAAAAAATTAAAAAAAAAACAAAAAAAAATAAAACTAAAAAAAATAATAATAATACAAAAAAAAATAATAAATAAATAAATAAATTTAAAAAAAAAATCACTGCTTGTGGAGTTTCCATGACAAAAAACAGTGGAGAGAGATTGAAGAGAGAGAAAGGAGTTGGTAAGGTTATTATAATAAATGGTGGAAGAAGGAGGAGGAGTGAATAGTATGTGTAACAAATCACTGACAAATTGTAACAATAATATTATGTGGGGCTTTTTTGTTGGACTGCAAGAATTGTACTCCCTCCGTCCCAAAAATAATGTCCACATTACTAAATATGGTGTCCTAAAAATAATGTCCACTTACTATTTCAACACAATTTTTTCTATTTTTTTCCCTTATTAACCCTACTTTTCTTTTAATTTAAAATTATTTGAAGAGTAAATATCACTTTTTCCCCCTGCGTTTGTACCCGTTTGACAGGTTGCCCCCTAACCTTTAAAACAGGACTCTTTGCCCCCTACATTTTAATTTTTTGACCCGTTACCCCCCGACTGCGTGTTCCGTCCATTTTCGCCGTTAAAAGTGACGTGGCATTTCCATGTCACATTTTTTTTTTAAATCCAGGTGTTAATTAATTATTTAATTAAAATTAAAGTAGGGGTAAAAAAGGTTTTTTATAAATAGTTTTTATATAAAATATAAATTATAAAATAAAACCCACTATTTTTATTGTTTATAGTAGTAGGACTTTGAAATAAACCAGATCTTAAACTGATAGTTTGTTTTTGTTCTTTCAGATCTACATTTTGTGCTCTAGTTGCTCTCCCTCGAGCCATGATCTAGCTACTCAGAAGGATATAGCTAGAGATTAGGGTAAGAAGAAGAAAGAAAGAAGGAGCGAAAGATGAAGACCAAAGAAAAACAGAGTAAAATTTAGATGATCTAAGCTAAAAACTAGAAAAACAGAGTATACTTTGCTAATTATTGATGTAAATTCGGTGTTTATTTGAATTGGGTACACGTTAGCGAGGCTAACGTGCACCTTAAGTGTAACTAGACTTGGAAGAACTTTTTCGCATGAGAGAGAAAAACTTTTTGTAAAAAAAAAAAAATTTAAAACAAAAAAAAATTAAAAAAAAATAAAAAGATAAATAAATAAATAAATAAAAAATAAAACAAAAAAAATAATAATAAAAGAAAAAAAAATCACTGCTTGTGGAGTTTCCATGACAAAAAACAGTGGAGGGAGATTGAAGAGAGAGAAAGGAGTTGGTAAAGTTATTATAATAAATGGTGGAAGAAGGAGCAGGAGTGAATAGTATGTGTAACAAATCACTGACAAATTGTAACAATAATATTATGTGGGGCTTTTTTGTTGGACTGCAAGAATTGTACTCCCTCCGTCCCAAAAATAATGTCCACATTACTAAATATGGTGTCCTAAAAATAATGTCCACTTACTATTTCAAGACAATTTTTTCTATTTTTTTCCCTTATTACCCCTACTTTTCTTTTAATTTAAAATTATTTGAAGAGTAAATATCACTTTTGCCCCCTGCGTTTGTACCCGTTTGACAGGTTGCCCCCTAACCTTTAAAACAGGACTCTTTGCCCCCTACATTTTAATTTTTTGACCCGTTACCCCCCGACTGCGTGTTCCGTCCATTTTCGCCGTTAAAAGTGACGTGGCATTTCCATGTCACATTTTTTTTTTAAATCCAGGTGTTAATTAATTATTTAATTAAAATTAAAGTAGGGGTAAAAAAGGTTTTTTATAAATAGTTTTTATATAAAATATAAATTATAAAATAAAACCCACTATTTTTATTGTTTATAGTAGTAGGACTTTGAAATAAACCAGATCTTAAACTGATAGTTTGTTTTTGTTCTTTCAAATCTACATTTTGTGCTCTAGTTGCTCTCCCTCGAGCCATGATCTAGCTACTCAGAAGGATATAGCTAGAGATTAGGGTAAGAAGAAGAAAGAAAGAAGGAGCGAAAGATGAAAACCAAAGAAAAACAGAGTAAAATTTAGATGATCTAAGCTAAAAACTAGAAAAACAGAGTATACTTTGCTAATTATTGATGTAAATTCGGTGTTTATTTGAATTGGGTACACGTTAGCGAGGCTAACGTGCACCTTAAGTGTAACTAGACTTGGGAGAACTTTTTCGCATGAGAGAGAAAAACTTTTTGTAAAAAAAAAAAAATTAAAAAAAAATTAAAAAATAAAAAATAAAAAAAAGAAAGAAAAAAATAAAAAAAAATAAAACAAAAAAAAATAAAACAAAAAAAATAATAATAAAAAAAAAAAAAAAATCACTGCTTGTGGAGTTTCCATGACAAAAAACAGTGGAGAGAGATTGAAGAGAGAGAAAGGAGTTGGTAAGGTTATTATAATAAATGGTGGAAGAAGGAGCAGGAGTGAATAGTATGTGTAACAAATCACTGACAAATTGTAACAATAATATTATGTGGGGCTTTTTTGTTGGACTGCAAGAATTGTACTCCCTCCGTCCCAAAAATAATGTCCACATTACTAAATATGGTGTCCTAAAAATAATGTCCACTTACTATTTCAAGAGAATTTTTTCTATTTTTTTCCCTTATTACCCCTACTTTTCTTTTAATTTAAAATTATTTGAAGAGTAAATATCACTTTTGCCCCCTGCGTTTGTACCCGTTTGACAGGTTGCCCCCCACATTTTAATTTTTTGACCCGTTACCCCCCGACTGCGTGTTCCGTCCATTTTCGCCGTTAAAAGTGACGTGGCATTTCCATGTCACATTTTTATTTTAAATCCAGGTGTTAATTAATTATTTAATTAAAATTAAAGTAGGGGTAAAAAAGGTTTTTTATAAATAGTTTTTATATAAAATAAAACCCACTATTTTTATTGTTTATAGTAGTAGGACTTTGAAATAAACCAGATCTTAAACTGATAGTTTGTTTTTGTTCTTTCAGATCTACATTTTGTGCTCTAGTTGCTCTCCCTCGAGTCATGATCTAGCTACTCAGAAGGATATAGCTAGAGATTAGGGTAAGAAGAAGAAAGAAAGAGGAGCGAAAGATGAAGACCAAAGAAAAAACAGAGTAAAATTTAGATGATCTAAGCTAAAAACTAGAAGAACAGAGTATACTTTGCTAATTATTGATGTAAATTCGGTGTTTATTTGAACTGGGTACATGTTAGCGAGGCTAACGTGCACCTTAAGTGTAACTAGACTTGGGAGAACTTTTTCGCATGAGAGAGAAAAACTTTTCGTAAAAAAAAAATTAAAAAAAAAAAATTTTAAAAAAAATTTAAAAAAAAAAAAAAAAAACAAAAAAAAATTAAAAAAAATAAATATATAAATAAATAAATAAATAAAATAAAAAAAATAATAAAAAAAAAATCACTGCTTGTGGAGTTTCCATGACAAAAAACAGTGGAGAGAGATTGAAAAGAGAGAAAGGAGTTGGTAAGGTTATTATAATAATTGGTGGAAGAAGGAGCAGGAGTGAATAGTATGTGTAACAAATCACTGACAAATTGTAACAATAATATTATGTGGGGCTTTTTTGTTGGACTGCAAGAATTGTACTCCCTCCGTCCCAAAAATAATGTCCACATTACTAAATATGGTGTCCTAAAAATAATGTCCACTTACTATTTCAAGACAATTTTTTCTATTTTTTTCCCTTATTACCCCTACTTTTCTTTTAATTTAAAATTATTTGAAGAGTAAATATCACTTTTGCCCCCTGCGTTTGTACCCGTTTGACAGGTTGCCCCTTTAAAACAGGACTCTTTGCCCCCTACATTTTAATTTTTTGACCCGTTACCCCCCGACTGCGTGTTCCGTCCATTTTCGCCGTTAAAAGTAACGTGGCATTTCCATGTCACATTTTTTTTTTAAATCCAGGTGTTAATTAATTATTTAATTAAAATTAAAGTAGGGGTAAAAAAGGTTTTTTATAAATAGTTTTCATATAAAATATAAATTATAAAATAAAACCCACTATTTTCAATGTTTATAGTAGTAGGACTTTGAAATAAACCAGATCTTAAACTGATAGTTTGTTTTTGTTCTTTCAAATCTACATTTTGTGCTCTAGTTGCTCTCCCTCGAGCCATGATCTAGCTACTCAGAAGGATATAGCTAGAGATTAGGGTAAGAAGAAGAAAGAAAGAAGGAGCGAAAGATGAAAACCAAAGAAAAACAGAGTAAAATTTAGATGATCTAAGCTAAAAACTAGAAAAACAGAGTATACTTTGCTAATTATTGATGTAAATTCGGTGTTTATTTGAATTGGGTACACGTTAGCGAGGCTAACGTGCACCTTAAGTGTAACTAGACTTGGGAGAACTTTTTCTCATGAGAGAGAAAAACTTTTTGTAAAAAAAAAATTAAAAAAAAAATTAAAAAAAAAAACAAAAAAAAATAAAACTAAAAAAAATAATAATAATACAAAAAAAAATAATAAATAAATAAATAAATTTAAAAAAAAAATCACTGCTTGTGGAGTTTCCATGACAAAAAACAGTGGAGAGAGATTGAAGAGAGAGAAAGGAGTTGGTAAGGTTATTATAATAAATGGTGGAAGAAGGAGGAGGAGTGAATAGTATGTGTAACAAATCACTGACAAATTGTAACAATAATATTATGTGGGGCTTTTTTGTTGGACTGCAAGAATTGTACTCCCTCCGTCCCAAAAATAATGTCCACATTACTAAATATGGTGTCCTAAAAATAATGTCCACTTACTATTTCAACACAATTTTTTCTATTTTTTTCCCTTATTACCCCTACTTTTCTTTTAATTTAAAATTATTTGAAGAGTAAATATCACTTTTTCCCCCTGCGTTTGTACCCGTTTGACAGGTTGCCCCCTAACCTTTAAAACAGGACTCTTTGCCCCCTACATTTTAATTTTTTGACCCGTTACCCCCCGACTGCGTGTTCCGTCCATTTTCGCCGTTAAAAGTGACGTGGCATTTCCATGTCACATTTTTTTTTTAAATCCAGGTGTTAATTAATTATTTAATTAAAATTAAAGTAGGGGTAAAAAAGGTTTTTTATAAATAGTTTTTATATAAAATATAAATTATAAAATAAAACCCACTATTTTTATTGTTTATAGTAGTAGGACTTTGAAATAAACCAGATCTTAAACTGATAGTTTGTTTTTGTTCTTTCAGATCTACATTTTGTGCTCTAGTTGCTCTCCCTCGAGCCATGATCTAGCTACTCAGAAGGATATAGCTAGAGATTAGGGTAAGAAGAAGAAAGAAAGAAGGAGCGAAAGATGAAGACCAAAGAAAAACAGAGTAAAATTTAGATGATCTAAGCTAAAAACTAGAAAAACAGAGTATACTTTGCTAATTATTGATGTAAATTCGGTGTTTATTTGAATTGGGTACACGTTAGCGAGGCTAACGTGCACCTTAAGTGTAACTAGACTTGGAAGAACTTTTTCGCATGAGAGAGAAAAACTTTTTGTAAAAAAAAAAAAATTTAAAACAAAAAAAAAATAAAAAAAAATAAAAAGATAAATAAATAAATAAATAAAAAATAAAACAAAAAAAAATAATAATAAAAGAAAAAAAAATCACTGCTTGTGGAGTTTCCATGACAAAAAACAGTGGAGGGAGATTGAAGAGAGAGAAAGGAGTTGGTAAAGTTATTATAATAAATGGTGGAAGAAGGAGCAGGAGTGAATAGTATGTGTAACAAATCACTGACAAATTGTAACAATAATATTATGTGGGGCTTTTTTGTTGGACTGCAAGAATTGTACTCCCTCCGTCCCAAAAATAATGTCCACATTACTAAATATGGTGTCCTAAAAATAATGTCCACTTACTATTTCAAGACAATTTTTTCTATTTTTTTCCCTTATTACCCCTACTTTTCTTTTAATTTAAAATTATTTGAAGAGTAAATATCACTTTTGCCCCCTGCGTTTGTACCCGTTTGACAGGTTGCCCCCTAACCTTTAAAACAGGACTCTTTGCCCCCTACATTTTAATTTTTTGACCCGTTACCCCCCGACTGCGTGTTCCGTCCATTTTCGCCGTTAAAAGTGACGTGGCATTTCCATGTCACATTTTTTTTTTAAATCCAGGTGTTAATTAATTATTTAATTAAAATTAAAGTAGGGGTAAAAAAGGTTTTTTATAAATAGTTTTTATATAAAATATAAATTATAAAATAAAACCCACTATTTTTATTGTTTATAGTAGTAGGACTTTGAAATAAACCAGATCTTAAACTGATAGTTTGTTTTTGTTCTTTCAAATCTACATTTTGTGCTCTAGTTGCTCTCCCTCGAGCCATGATCTAGCTACTCAGAAGGATATAGCTAGAGATTAGGGTAAGAAGAAGAAAGAAAGAAGGAGCGAAAGATGAAAACCAAAGAAAAACAGAGTAAAATTTAGATGATCTAAGCTAAAAACTAGAAAAACAGAGTATACTTTGCTAATTATTGATGTAAATTCGGTGTTTATTTGAATTGGGTACACGTTAGCGAGGCTAACGTGCACCTTAAGTGTAACTAGACTTGGGAGAACTTTTTCGCATGAGAGAGAAAAACTTTTTGTAAAAAAAAAAAAATTAAAAAAAAATTAAAAAATAAAAAATAAAAAAAAGAAAGAAAAAAATAAAAAAAAATAAAACAAAAAAAAATAAAACAAAAAAAATAATAATAAAAAAAAAAAAAAAATCACTGCTTGTGGAGTTTCCATGACAAAAAACAGTGGAGAGAGATTGAAGAGAGAGAAAGGAGTTGGTAAGGTTATTATAATAAATGGTGGAAGAAGGAGCAGGAGTGAATAGTATGTGTAACAAATCACTGACAAATTGTAACAATAATATTATGTGGGGCTTTTTTGTTGGACTGCAAGAATTGTACTCCCTCCGTCCCAAAAATAATGTCCACATTACTAAATATGGTGTCCTAAAAATAATGTCCACTTACTATTTCAAGACAATTTTTTCTATTTTTTTCCCTTATTACCCCTACTTTTCTTTTAATTTAAAATTATTTGAAGAGTAAATATCACTTTTGCCCCCTGCGTTTGTACCCGTTTGACAGGTTGCCCCATAACCTTTAAAACAGGACTCTTTGCCCCCTACATTTTAATTTTTTGACCCGTTACCCCCCGACTGCGTGTTCCGTCCATTTTCGCCGTTAAAAGTGACGTGGCATTTCCATGTCACATTTTTTTTTTAAATCCAGGTGTTAATTAATTATTTAATTAAAATTAAAGTAGGGGTAAAAAAGGTTTTTTATAAATAGTTTTTATATAAAATATAAATTATAAAATAAAACCCACTATTTTTATTGTTTATAGTAGTAGGACTTTGAAATAAACCAGATCTTAAATTGATAGTTTGTTTTTGTTCTTTCAAATCTACATTTTGTGCTCTAGTTGCTCTCCCTCGAGCCATGATCTAGCTACTCAGAAGGATATAGCTAGAGATTAGGGTAAGAAGAAGAAAGAAAGAAGGAGCGAAAGATGAAAACCAAAGAAAAACAGAGTAAAATTTAGATGATCTAAGCTAAAAACTAGAAAAACAGAGTATACTTTGCTAATTATTGATGTAAATTCGGTGTTTATTTGAATTGGGTACACGTTAGCGAGGCTAACGTGCACCTTAAGTGTAACTAGACTTGGGAGAACTTTTTCGCATGAGAGAGAAAAACTTTTTGTAAAAAAAAAAAAAACAAAAATTAAAAAAAAAAAAAAAAAAAATAAAACAAAAAATAAAACAAAAAAAAATAATAATAAAAAATAAAACAAAAAATAAAAAAAAAATAATAATAAAAAAAAAATTAAAAAAAAAAATCACTGCTTGTGGAGTTTCCATGACAAAAAACAGTGGAGAGAGATTGAAGAGAGAGAAAGGAGTTGGTAAAGTTATTATAATAAATGGTGGAAGAAGGAGCAGGAGTGAATAGTATGTGTAACAAATCACTGACAAATTGTAACAATAATATTATGTGGGGCTTTTTTGTTGGAGTGCAAGAATTGTACTCCCTCCGTCCCAAAAATAATGTCCACATTACTAAATATGGTGTCCTAAAAATAATGTCCACTTACTATTTCAAGACAATTTTTTCTATTTTTTTCCCTTATTACCCCTACTTTTCTTTTAATTTAAAATTATTTGAAGAGTAAATATCACTTTTGCCCCCTGCGTTTGTACCCGTTTGACAGGTTGCCCCCTAACCTTTAAAACAGGACTCTTTACCCCCTACATTTTAATTTTTTGACCCGTTACCCCCCGACTGCGTGTTCCGTCCATTTTCGCCGTTAAAAGTGACGTGGCATTTCCATGTCACATTTTTTTTTTAAATCCAGGTGTTAATTAATTATTTAATTAAAATTAAAGTAGGGGTAAAAAAGGTTTTTTATAAATAGTTTTTATATAAAATATAAATTATAAAATAAAACCCACTATTTTTATTGTTTATAGTAGTAGGACTTTGAAATAAACCAGATCTTAAACTGATAGTTTGTTTTTGTTCTTTCAAATCTACATTTTGTGCTCTAGTTGCTCTCCCTCGAGCCATGATCTAGCTACTCAGAAGGATATAGCTAGAGATTAGGGTAAGAAGAAGAAAGAAAGAAGGAGCGAAAGATGAAAACCAAAGAAAAACAGAGTAAAATTTAGTTGATCTAAGCTAAAAACTAGAAAAACAGAGTATACTTTACTAATTATTGATGTAAATTCGGTGTTTATTTGAATTGGGTACACGTTAGCGAGGCTAACGTGCACCTTAAGTGTAACTAGACTTGGGAGAACTTTTTCGCATGAGAGAGAAAAACTTTTTGTAAAAAAAAAAATTAAAAAAAAAACAAAAAAAAAATAATAAAAAAAAAAAATAATACAAAAAATAAAAAAAAATAATTAAAAAAAAAATCACTGCTTGTGGAGTTTCCATGACAAAAAACAGTGGAGAGAGATTGAAGAGAGAGAAAGGAGTTGGTAAGGTTATTATAATAAATGGTGGAAGAAGGAGGAGGAGTGAATAGTATGTGTAACAAATCACTGACAAATTGTAACAATAATATTATGTGGGGCTTTTTTGTTGGACTGCAAGAATTGTACTCCCTCCGTCCCAAAAATAATGTCCACATTACTAAATATGGTGTCCTAAAAATAATGTCCACTTACTATTTCAAGACAATTTTTTCTATTTTTTTCCCTTATTACCCCTACTTTTCTTTTAATTTAAAATTATTTGAAGAGTAAATATCACTTTTGCCCCCTGCGTTTGTACCCGTTTGACAGGTTGCCCCCTAACCTTTAAAACAGGACTCTTTGCCCCCTACATTTTAATTTTTTGACCCGTTACCCCCCGACTGCGTGTTCCGTCCATTTTCGCCGTTAAAAGTGACGTGGCATTTCCATGTCACATTTTTTTTTTTAAATCCAGGTGTTAATTAATTATTTAATTAAAATTAAAGTAGGGGTAAAAAAGGTTTTTTATAAATAGTTTTTATATAAAATAAAACCCACTATTTTTATTGTTTATAGTAGTAGGACTTTGAAATAAACCAGATCTTAAACTGATAGTTTGTTTTTATTCTTTAAGATCTACATTTTGTGCTCTAGTTGCTCTCCCTCGAGCCATGATCTAGCTACTCAGAAGGATATAGCTAGAGATTAGGGTAAGAAGAAGAAAGAAAGAAGGAGCGAAAGATGAAGACCAAAGAAAAACAGAGTAAAATTTAGATGATCTAAGCTAAAAACTAGAAAAACAGAGTATACTTTGCTAATTATTGATGTAAATTCGTTGTTTATTTGAATTGGGTACACGTTAGCGAGGCTAACGTGCACCTTAAGTGTAACTAGACTTGGGAGAACTTTTTCGCATGAGAGAGAAAAACTTTTTGTAAAAAAAAAATTAAAAAGTTAAAAAAAATTAAAAAGTTAAAAAAAAAAATTAAGAAATTAAAAAAAAAATCACTGCTTGTGGAGTTTCCATGACAAAAAACAGTGGAGAGAGATTGAAGAGAGAGAAAGGAGTTGGTAAAGTTATTATAATAAATGGTGGAAGAAGGAGCAGGAGTGAATAGTATGTGTAACAAATCACTGACAAATTGTAACAATAATATTATGTGGGGCTTTTTTGTTGGACTGCAAGAATTGTACTCCCTCCGTCCCAAAAATAATGTCCACATTACTAAATATTGTGTCCTAAAAATAATGTCCACTTATTATTTCAAGACAATTTTTTCTATTTTTTTCCCTTATTACCCCTACTTTTCTTTTAATTTAAAATTATTTGAAAGGTAAATATCACTTTTGCCCCCTGCGTTTGTACCCGTTTGACAGGTTGCCCCCTAACCTTTAAAACAGGACTCTTTGCCCCCTACATTTTAATTTTTTGACCCGTTACCCCCCGACTGCGTGTTCCGTCCATTTTCGCCGTTAAAAGTGACGTGGCATTTCCATGTCACATTTTTTTTTTAAATCCAGGTGTTAATTAATTATTTAATTAAAATTAAAGTAGGGGTAAAAAAGGTTTTTTATAAATAGTTTTCATATAAAATATAAATTATAAAATAAAACCCACTATTTTTATTGTTTATAGTAGTAGGACTTTGAAATAAACCAGATCTTAAACTGATAGTTTGTTTTTGTTCTTTCAAATCTACATTTTGTGCTCTAGTTGCTCTCCCTCGAGCCATGATCTAGCTACTCAGAAGGATATAGCTAGAGATTAGGGTAAGAAGAAGAAAGAAAGAAGGAGCGAAAGATGAAAACCAAAGAAAAACAGAGTAAAATTCAGATGATCTAAGCTAAAAACTAGAAAAACAGAGTATACTTTGCTAATTATTGATGTAAATTCGGTGTTTATTTGAATTGGGTACACGTTAGCGAGGCTAACGTGCACCTTAAGTGTAACTAGACTTGGGAGAACTTTTTCGCATGAGAGAGAAAAACTTTTTGTAAAAAAAAAAAAAAATTAAAAATAAATAAAAAAATAAATAAATAAAAATAAAACAAAAAATAAAACAAAAAATAAAACAAAAAAAAATAAACAAAAAATAAAATAATAATAAAAAATAAAACAAAAAATAAAAATAAAATAATAATAAAAAAAAATAAAAAAAATAAATCACTGCTTGTGGAGTTTCCATGACAAAAAACAGTGGAGAGAGATTGAAGAGAGAGAGAAAGGAGTTGGTAAAGTTATTATAATAAATGGTGGAAGAAGGAGCAGGAGTGAATAGTATGTGTAACAAATCACTGACAAATTGTAACAATAATATTATGTGGGGCTTTTTTGTTGGACTGCAAGAATTGTACTCCCTCCGTCCCAAAAATAATGTCCACATTACTAAATATGGTGTCCTAAAAATAATGTCCACTTACTATTTCAAGACAATTTTTTCTATTTTTTCCCTTATTACCCCTACTTTTCTTTTAATTTAAAATTATTTGAAGAGTAAATATCACTTTTGCCCCCTGCGTTTGTACCCGTTTGACAGGTTGCCCCCTAACCTTTAAAACAGGACTCTTTGCCCCCTACATTTTAATTTTTTGACCCGTTACCCCCCGACTGCGTGTTCCGTCCATTTTCGCCGTTAAAAGTGACGTGGCATTTCCATGTCACATTTTTTTTTAAATCCAGGTGTTAATTAATTATTTAATTAAAATTAAAGTAGGGGTAAAAAAGGTTTTTTATAAATAGTTTTTATATAAAATAAAACCCACTATTTTTATTGTTTATAGTAGTAGGACTTTGAAATAAACCAGATCTTAAACTGATAGTTTGTTTTTGTTCTTTCAGATCTACATTTTGTGCTCTAGTTGCTCTCCCTCGAGCCATGATCTAGCTACTCAGAAGGATATAGCTAGAGATTAGGGTAAGAAGAAGAAAGAAAGAACGAGCGAAAGATGAAAACCAAAGAAAATCAAAGTAAAATTTAGATGATCTAAGCTAAAAACTAGAAAAACAGAGTATACTTTGCTAATTATTGATGTAAATTCGGTGTTTATTTGAATTGGGTACACGTTAGCGAGGCTAACGTGCACCTTAAGTGTAACTAGACTTGGGAGAACTTTTTCGCATGAGAGAGAAAAACTTTTTGTAAAAAAAAAAAATTAAAAAAAAAATTAAAAATAAAATAAAATAAAATAAAACAAAAAAAAAACAAAAAAAAATAATACAAAAAAAAAAAAAAAAAAAAATAAATAAATAAATAAATTAAAAAAAAAATCACTGCTTGTGGAGTTTCCATGACAAAAAACAGTGGAGAGAGATTGAAGAGAGAGAAAGGAGTTGGTAAGGTTATTATAATAAATGGTGGAAGAAGGAGGAGGAGTGAATAGTATGTGTAACAAATCACTGACAAATTGTAACAATAATATTATGTGGGGCTTTTTCGTTGGACTGCAAGAATTGTACTCCCTCCGTCCCAAAAATAATTTCCACATTACTAAATATGGTGTCCTAAAAATAATGTCCACTTACTATTTCAACACAATTTTTTCTATTTTTTTCCCTTATTACCCCTACTTTTCTTTTAATTTAAAATTATTTGAAGAGTAAATATCACTTTTGCCCCCTGCGTTTGTACCCGTTTGACAGGTTGCCCCCTAACCTTTAAAACAGGACTCTTTGCCCCCTACATTTTAATTTTTTGACCCGTTACCCCCCGACTGCGTGTTCCATCCATTTTCGCCGTTAAAAGTGACGTGGCATTTCCATGTCACATTTTTTTTTTAAATCCAGGTGTTAATTAATTATTTAATTAAAATTAAAGTAGGGGTAAAAAAGGTTTTTTATAAATAGTTTTTATATAAAATAAAACCCACTATTTTTATTGTTTATAGTAGTAGGATTTTGAAATAAACCAGATCTTAAACTGATAGTTTGTTTTTGTTCTTTCAGATCTACATTTTGTGCTCTAGTTGCTCTCCCTCGAGCCATGATCTAGCTACTCAGAAGGATATAGCTAGAGATTAGGGTAAGAAGAAGAAAGAAAGAAGGAGCGAAAGATGAAGACCAAAGAAAAACAGAGTAAAATTTAGATGATCTAAGTTAAAAACTAGAAAAACAGAGTATACTTTGCTAATTATTTATGTAAATTCGGTGTTTATTTGAATTGGGTACACGTTAGCGAAGCTAACGTGCACCTTAAGTGTAACTAGACTTGGGAGAACTTTTTCGCATGAGAGAGAAAAACTTTTTGTAAAAAAAAAAATTAAAAATAAATAAATAAATAAATAAAAAAACAAAAAAAAACAATAAAATAATAAAAACAAAAAACAAAAAAATAATTTAAAAAAAAAAAAAAAAATCACTGCTTGTGGAGTTTCCATAACAAAAAACAGTGGAGAGAGATTGAAGAGAGAGAAAGGAGTTGGTAAGGTTATTATAATAAATGGTGGAAGAAGGAACAGGAGTGAATAGTATGTGTTGGCTAACTACCCTATCCTTGAAGATATCAGAAGCATGACCAAAGCCCACCCCCAGATCGTGATTCGTGGGATTCGAAGAAGTGTGATGTCTCCTTAAATGTTCTTATTTTCGACCCTTATGAGACATCATTTTTGGTGTTTATGTAATCATTTCGATAGACTTTTGGACTAAATATGCAATAATATGATTTTCCTCTTTTAATTCTAGCATTTTTGATTTATTAAGCTTTTGCGCGTAATATTGGTATTTTTAGTGAGTATTTTACAGGTTTAAGATGTTAGCTAGAAGAGGAATCCGAGGAGAAAGTCAAAGATCAAAAGATAGAGTCAAGACTTGAAAAGAAATCCCGAAGATATTATTTTTAGAGCTGAAAATCCATTTTCCAGGCCATAGATTGCTGATTTCGAGGCGCTTAAGCGATGATCTAGCTGTTGACCTTGAAGAGAAATCATTCCTTATCGGATTACGGAACTTTAGCAACTGGAATGAGGTCAATCGGAGTTGTAACGCATCGGTAAAAGCTGTTTTAGTGAAGGTATATCAGCAGTTACGGGATTTTGGGCTAAGTTAGTGGACTTGGGCCTTTTATATTTCATTTAATTAAAAGCCTAGGTCCAAGTCCGAATTTCCACCTATAAAATCAGCCCTTGACCTCTATTTTACACACAATTCACATTCTGCAAGATTAAAAACACCAGAGAGAAGCAACTGAAGGAAGGAGAAGAAGCTACAAGAGCTGGAGAGGGTCTATATCTCCGTTCGTAGTCATTCCGATTCCGGAAATTAGGTTCTTTTATCTTTTTAATTCTGTAAACAATATGAATTCCTTTAATTTTAATTTCGTATTTCATTTTAATATGAGCTAAGTTTTCATTAGTGCTTGAGAACAAACAATGGGTGAATCCCAATTCCTATTAATTAACGAATGTTGAATTTGGGTTTTAATGAATTAAACTAAATTAGGGCTTTTACTCTTTTCGATAAATTATGAATGTTTACTGTTTTTAGCGTCATGAACTAGGAACAGGTAATAGTATTTAGGCTATTCCAATTAGTGGCAATTGGATCATCCTGACGGAGGGTTTAAATACGGAACTATTTATTCAATCTAGGATAGAAGTTAATGATTCTGACGAGCTTAGCTAATCCTAGGGCCAATGAGGTAATAACACTTAATCATCCAACGGTGGATCATATTTACCCTGACGGGACTAGTGACACTTTAGGATCGCCTTATAGTCCACCCTGACGGGGGTATAAGGAATTTAGAATCCCGACCATTGTAATTGACTAATTTAGCCCTTAAACAACATAAGTTAAGAAATAGGATAGGGAGGATCCTTGCGTTCTCAAGTGCTACTTCTCATATTGCGTTTTACATCAATTTACTTGCGTCTTAGCTTTTATTTGCATTTTAATATTTGTCTTTCATTCATTAGCTTTAATAACAAAAACCAAACAAATATATTATTGTCTTTTATTTTCATAAGTGCATCAATCACTACTTGCTAAACATTGTGATCAACCATCCGTCCTTGGAACGAATCTGATTTATCAGAATTACTACTTGGGACAACCGTACACTTGCGGTTGTGGTTCGATTATTTATTGCATTATTTTTAGAACACACAAAGGACCACCAAGTTTTTGGCGCCGCTGCCGGGGACGGTAGCGTGTGACCACGGTGTTTATCCTTTAGTGATAAGTGCATTTTATTTTATTTTATCAGTTTTACGCTTTTTGTTTAGTTTCTTTTCAGGTTTTTAGGTTTGGTGTATGCGAAGAAGGCTATTCAAGGATCTAGAGCCAACACCTCCGATCCTTAGTAATCCAGAATCGTTGATCAGGCTTGCAAACAAGAGAAGAAGAGAACGAGAAGCTTTAGAGGTAGAAGAGTTAAGTAACAGAATGGCAGACATCAATCTTCAAAATAATCAACAGAATAATGGACAAGGCCAGCTAGATGCAAATGGCCAACCTTTAGCTCCGGGCGTTATTCCTCCAGTTCAACCACTAAATCCCAATGCTCCAGTCCAGATAGTGATGAATCATGATCCGTGGTTTACTAATGGTCCTCCAGAAGTTCCATTCCGTGCTCCAGCTATAGGAGTAGGTGCTCCAGATATTAATGTTCCACGTTTTCGTCCAGATTCGGGTATGTTAGCTCAGTTCCAGAATTTTGGTAATTTTCGTGGTAGACCAGCAGAAGATCCTCTCAGGGCAGTACAGAAATTCAAACAGATATGTGATTCTTATATCACACAAGGGGTCTCGAGAGAACAGATGTATTTTGCTGCTTTTAAGTTCTTTGTTACTGAGGGAGCAAGTGAATGGCACGATACGCAAGATCCTACGAAGATCACCAATTGGGACCAATTAGAAATTGCGTTCTTTGACAGGTATTACCCAAGTAACATGAGGTTAGATGCTGAATTAGAATTGACGCATTTCCGTCAAGAATATGAAGAAACTTTGGGTAAGAGTTGGACAAGATTTCAGATGTGTTTACGAAAAGTTCCCAATCATGGGTATTCAGAACAACAACAGCTTAAGATCTTTTATAGAGGCCTTGATGGGAAGTCAAGAGAGAAGTTGGATACGCTATGTGGTGCAGGTTTTCTTCAAGTTCAACCCGCTCATGCTAAAATTATCTTAGAGAGAACAGTCAAGAATGAAGTTGGGTGGAATTCAGTGAGAACACCGGTTAAGGGAGTGAATAATGTTGATATGGAAGAGAAATTTGCTACGTTTGAGAACAAGATTCAGAGTACTATTGAGCAACAATTAAAACAGCTTACTTTAGCTGTGAAAGAAGGATTTTCGGGTAAGAAGGTAGCTGTGCATGCTGCACAAGAGGTTTATATGTGTTCGATTTGTCAGGTAGATGATCATGATGAGGAAAGTTGTCCAAATAACCAAGAATCCGTGATGTTCATGTCCAATAGAGGTAACTTCAATTCAAGTGGTAATGGATATCAGCCTAACAGAAACCATCCTGGGTTTCAATACTCAAATCCTAATGGGGCAGCCAATTGGTGGTCCTTTGTGTGTTCTAAAAATAAATGCAAATAATAATCGAACCACAACCGCAAGTGTACGGTTGTCCCAAGTAGTAATTCTGATAATCAGATTCGTTCCAAGGACGGATGGTTGATCACAATGTTTATGCAAATAGCGATTGATGCACTTATGAAAATGAAAGAGGATAAAATGTTTGTTTTGGTTTTGTTTGTTAATTCTAAATAAATTAAAGACAAATATTAAATGCAAGTAAAAGATAAGACGCAAGTAAAATGTATGAAAACGCAATATGAGATGTAGTACTTGAGAACGCAAGGATCCTCCTAATTTTACTTTCTAACTTATGTTGTTTAAGGGTTAAATCGGTCAATTACAATGGTCGGGATTCTAATATCCTTATACCCCCGTCAGGGTGGACTATAAGGCGATCCTAAAGTGTCACTAGTCCCGTCAGGGTAAATATGATCCACCGTTGGATGATTAAGATTAATTACCACATTGGCCCTAGGATTAACTAAGTTCGTCAGAATCAATAGTTTTTATCCTAGATTGAACAATTATTTCTGTACCTAAACCCCCCGTCAGGATGATCCATACGCCACATATATGGAATAGCTTAGATACTAACACCTAATTTTAGTTC
Source organism: Nemophila menziesii (assembly GCA_029959085.1). Classification (NCBI taxonomy): domain Eukaryota; kingdom Viridiplantae; phylum Streptophyta; class Magnoliopsida; order Boraginales; family Hydrophyllaceae; genus Nemophila; species Nemophila menziesii. Next base: position 110,872,443 of record JARWIR010000001.1, read on the forward strand.
GCGACTCTAAAATCAGTAAACATTCACAAATTGTCGAAAAGAGTAAAAGCCCTAATTTAATTTAATTTCACAGAAACCCAAATTCAACATTCATTATAAAATAAAATCAGGATTCACCCATTGTTTATTCTCAAGCACTAATTGAAATTTAGCTCATATTAAAATTAAAAACAAAATAAAAAGAAATGGAATTCATATTCGTTACAAAATTAAAATATAGGAAAGACCTAATTTTCGGAATCAGAATGACTACGAACGGAGCTATAGACCCACTCCAGCTCTTGTAGCTTCTCCTTTCTTCCTGTTGTAGCTTCTCTGGTGTTTTTAATCTTGTGGAAAGTGAATTGTGTTTAAAATAAGAGTCCAGACCTCCTTTTATAGTTAAAAATTCGGACTAGGGCTTGGACCAGAAAATAAAAGCCTAATTAAATGTCCAAGCCCACTTTCTAAGCCCAAAATCCCGTAACTGATGACAGGCCTTCACTAAAACTGCTTTTCCCGATGCGTTACAACTCCGATTGACCTCATTCCAGTTGCTAAAGTTCCGTACTTCGATAAGGAATGTTTTCTCTTCAAAGGTCAGCGGCTCAATCAGCTCTTAAGTACCTCGAAAACAGCAATCAAGGGCCTGGAAAATGGATTTTCAGCTCTAAAATAAAATATTCGGGATTTCTCTTCAAGTCTTGACTCTATCTTTTGATCTTTGACTTTATCTTCGGATTCCTTTCCTAGCTAACATCTAAAAACCTGTAAACTTTACACTAAAAATACCAATATTACGCGCAAAAGTTTAATAATTCAAAAATGCTAGAAATAAAAAGGGAAATCCGAATTATTGCATATTTCATTCAAAAGTCTGTCGAATTAATTAAATAAACACCAAAAATGATGTCTCCTAAGGGTCTAAAATAAGAACAATTAGGGAGACATCAAGACCCCCAACTCAAACCTTTGTCGTCCCGACAAAGCAAAACAAAATAAAACGAGGGGTAGAAGCAAACGTATAAACACATAGAAGCTAGCAAATAAACCCTAAAGCAATTCCTAAGATAAATCTCATATAGCAAACTTTAAAAATTAACATCTACATACACTAATCATGCAACATCAAACATAAATAATCTCAATCATAAAATTAAAGTCGCAATGCTTGAAGGTTACACTTGTACTCATCTCTGTATGATGGCTATAGGATGGTCATTAATCCTACCTCGCTTTGAACGCTCCACCTAGTGTATTCCCTATCAACAGAATAATAAATTCACTATGCACTTAGGAATCACGAGGTCTTTACGGTTATAATATTGGCTTAAGGACGGGTATGAATGTATATTTGGTAAATTTGAAGTGAGCTTTTGGCTCTCTCCTCACTTACCATCAACAGTGTCCTCGAGCTTGAGTTAACGCTCAAAAAGATGTTCTCACTCACCCATATACGCAACAATTTAGCGTCCCATGTCTACCCACTATTAACAAGATGATTTTCAGACAATTCCACTTTGCCGGATGTTTTATTCATTCATATTTTTCTTTTTCTCTTCTTTTCTCTTTTTTTTTTTTTTTTTTTTTTTTTTTTTTTTTTTTTTTTTTTTTTTTTGTACAGAAGCAAACCGGGTTCCCGGTTTTGATGAATCCGGGTTCCCGGATCCTACTGTATGATTTTTCAAAAATTTTCATTTTTTCTTTCTTTTTCATTTTTCTTCATTCCCGGCAAAGGGTTACAAGTATATATCATCTGCAATTGTGTTACAATACAAAACACATCGATCCCTACCCATTTAATTCCCCATATGTGGTCCCACCACCCCAAACTCAAGCTCGAGACATGTCTCAGGATTGTGATTCAAGTGCGGGTCATATGGTCATGCCTAATAATCTAAGGGATAATGGCTTATATCGTGGCTACAAAGAAAAGGCTACAGGCTCAAAGTGGGCTAAGACGGATAATAATTAATACAAGGGATAGAAGGCTAAAAAGGCACAAATGGCTAATAAAGAACTGCCCCTATCATTTTCCTAAGTACATAGCTTGTCTTTAGTTCATATCTAGGTGGGTTCTCTACTAATTAGGATTTCACGTTCTACACACCAAACATATTCCTTGAGTACAAGCTTACTTCATTTGCATTGTTAATTAATTTTTCCTATCAATTACCTATGTTCGCATGCAATTGTAAGTGCGTTTTATATCAATCCCTAAAGTCCACTATTTACTATCATAGATTTATCAAAAGTATGCTTAAAGGGATATTTAAAAATTTCTACAGTCAAACGCAACTCCGAAAATTCTTTTATTGAAAGCAAATAAAGCAAATAACACATAAAAATTGGGATGAGGCAACGAACCCCACCCCAAACTCAAAAATGAGTCGTGTCCCCACGACTCGAAAAGACTCAATAAAGCATTTAAACTAATATATACTAAGAGGAAAGTTTAGAAAACGTATCTTAACCAGCGCGAGGCTGGTTATCGGTGTTGCGTTCTGGACCTTTATCTCGCGTAACAGCATCATAAATCGCGTTTTGAAGTGTATTTACGCCTAGGATTAAATTTCGAAGTAGGTCCAATTCTTTTGTAACGTTTCCCAAGGTAGCAATCATCCTCTCCTGATTCTCTTCCAACACCTGAATCTTCGCTTCCAACTCAGGTACAGTTTTCGCTTTCTTTGATTGAGGAGTTCTTGGACTTCTTGTAGCTCGTGTTGCTTCTTCATGGATGTTCTTGATTGTGCTCAAAGCTATACTCACACCAACTGAAACAATGTCAATATCTGCGTCCTTACGAGGAATCTTTGCGTCTAAACACAACTGAGTAATAGTACAAGGAAACTTCAGATTTTGTTGTTTCATTGGTGATTTCGCGAACTCCATGATTGTATCATAAATGATCTTAGCAACATCAAATGGTTTCTCCTCCAAAATACACTTAATAACAAATATGTGCTCTTTCTTCAACTCGGAAGTGTGTTTAATACCAAAGAAAGTGGGTATTATGAAACGAGACCAAACCTTCGCACGAGGTGTCAAACTACTGCTGTAAAACTGTCCAGGATACCTTTCACCTTCAGGAATTGGGCTAGTCCCATTAACAAGCACGGTCCCCCAAAGGGATTCAAAATCAAAGGAAGGGTCATTAAGAGTTTCTTGGAAGGGGCATGTTCCAGAAAAGTTGGGTAGTTTCAATGATTTCCGAATACGTTCAATAGAGAAAGGAACTACCTTTTTGCGGATATCAATGGCATCATGTGAGGTAGCTAAACCTTCGTAAAATTCTCGCACAAAAGTAGGAATAAACTCAAGCTTCCTTTCTTGTAACTCTTTCCAACCAAACTTAGCACATGTCACAGCATATTCCTTGTAATCACTACTCATAATACCCTTAGGAAAATTCGTCTCCTCACCAAATTTCAAAAATTCAATTCTTTCACGAACCTGAGTATTCCAACAAGTGTAGACCCTCTTAGGTTTGTGGGCCCACATCTTCATACGCGGGGGTTTTTGAACAGTTGCTTCCGGAATCTCTTGTTCAGTTTCCTTCTCAATGTTCTTCGCAATTTCCTCTTCTTGTTCCATCTCACTTTCTATCTCATCAATCAATCTCCGCTTTAGACCTGTGATTTCTTTTCTGTTAGAATCAAGCTTAACTTCGTTAATTTTTCGTTTAGGACGCGAATCAGGAATCTCAATAGCTTGTTCTTGTGAACCACCAATGGTGGTCTTTCTTCTAGGAGCAGTTCTTCGAAAATCACCGGTTCTGTTAGTCATCTCTTTTCACCCCAAACTCAAAACTTCAAATAATGAAAAACTTAGAGAAAAAGTTTAGAATTTTGATGTTTTGAGGCTTAGGAATTGAAGAACTAGGGTGAATATGAGATGGGTCTTGATGAATTTGAATGGGAGAAGAAAGAATTGGGTTTTAGTTTAGGATTTGATGAAGAAGAATCTTGGGAAAAAACTAAGGATTTGATGTTATTTTGGAGAGGAGGTGAGTTGATCTTATGTTTTTGTGGTGAAAGAGGGTAGGATTTGATGATATATAGTGTTTTGGTAGATGAATTTCGTAGGTGGGGAGGCTATTGGTGCGTTTTAGGTAAAAACTTGCAAAAGAGGCTAAGAAAACTAGGTTAAAATACCCAAAACCGCCTCTCACAGTTTTCAAACCGGGTTCCCGGATTTGGAAAACCGGGTCCCCGGTTCCGCGTCGCTGTGACGGCGCGGAAAAATAATTGTGGACTCTTTTTTTTTTTTTTTTTTTTTTTTTTTTTTTTTTTTGAAAACGCACCAAAACGCTGGACCCCAAGACGCTGGGTCAGGGATTTTGCTCGCCGAAACCGGGTACCCGGTTCTGTGGAATGCGGGTTCCCGGACTTTCTCGATGGCGCGAGTCAAAACGCGCCAAAACGCAGCACGTCAAGACGCTGGACCAGAGAATTTCACCATCAGCAGCTCCGAAACCGGGTACCCGGTTCTGCCAAATGCGGGTACCCGGATTTGTGTCGATGGCGCGAATCAAAACGCACGAAAACGCGAGCCACCAAGACGCTGGGTCAGGGAATTTCAGAAATTACAGCACCAAAACCGGGTACCCGGTTCTGTGGAATGCGGGTTCCCGGTTTCTCCTGGACATCCAACCTCTTTTTCTTCAGTTTTCGCCAAATCGACCCCAAACTCAAGTCCTTTTTACCCCTGAAATCATCAAAAACAACTACCCTTCCTCATTTCTTAATAAAAACAATAAAATTACGAAAATCAAACTAATCTAAATTGCAAAAATAGAAAAACTCAGCTAATATACAAGTAATTGGCTTTTGTTTAACGTCGTTAAGCTCGACGGGTTACCTCACGCTTCTAAGGATTCTCGAGGAGATACATGACCTCCCCGGGATGTGGATCTTCCGAGCGATTGGTATCTTCACCTCCATGGTATATCTTTAATCTGTGACCGTTGACCATAAAGGTACGGTTCTCTAGCGGATGTTCTATTTCTATCGCCCCATGAGGTGTAACTTTGGTCACTATGTATGGACCTGACCACTTAGATCTTAACTTACCCGGAAAATTGCTGAACTTTGAATTATACTTTAATACTTTTTGCCCCACTTCAAAGTTCTTTGGACGAATCCGATTGTCATGCCATTTCTTTGTATTTTCTTTGTAAAGTTTAGCATTTTCATAGGCATGCAATCGGAATTCGTCAAGTTCATTGAGCTTCATCATACGATTCTTTCCGGCTAAGATAGGATCTAAGTTCAACTGCGCAATTGCCCAATAGGCACCCATTTCAAGCTCTAAAGGTAAGTGACAAGCCTTACCATACACCATACGATAAGGAGATGCACCTACTGGAGTCTTAAACGCAGTACGATAGGCCCACAACGCATCATCTAACTTCATTGACCAATCTTTTCTTGTAGGACCAACGGTTTTCTCTAGGATTGACTTGACTTCACGGTTCGAAACCTCAGCTTGACCATTGGATTGTGGATGGTATGCAGTAGATACACGGTGTCTGACTCCATATTTCTCTAGAATAGTCTTCAGATATCTATTAACGAAATGAGATCCTCCATCGCTAATAATCACTCTAGGTGTGCCATGTCTAGTGAAAATATGTGACTTCAAGAACTTAATCACCACTCGTGAATCATTAGTAGGTAAAGCCACCGCTTCTACCCACTTAGACACATAATCAACAGCCAATAAGATATAGAGGTTACCATTTGAAGGAACGAAAGGACCCATAAAGTCTATGCCCCACACATCGAATATCTCAACCTCTAACACATTATTACGCGGCATCTCATCCCTCTTAGATATGTTTCCGGTAAACTGGCATCTCGTACATTTCTTAACATATTCATGACAATCTTTTATAAGAGAAGGCCAGTAAAAACCTGATTGAAATACCTTTGCAGCAGTTCTGTCTCCTTTGAAATGTCCTCCATATAATGAATCATGGCATCCAGCTATAATGGCTTGAGTCTCTTCCCTTGCTACACATCTTCGTATCATTTGGTCAGCACAAACTTTATAGAGGAACGGATCCTCCCAAAAGAACTGTCTAGCACGATGAGCTAACCTCTTTCTTTCTTGATAAGTAGAACCTTCAGGAAAAACACCACTCACCACTAAATTTGCAATATCTGCATACCAAGGAGCTTCATAATCTCGAACAACGAATAAACTCTCATCAGGAAACTCTTCTCTAACTGCTTCAGTACCACTATTCATCTCTGAACCCTCTAAGCGCGATAGATGATCTGCAACCTGATTCTCACAACCCTTTCTATCTTTGATCTCTAAATCGAACTCTTGAAGCAATAACACCCATCTGATTAACCTTGGTTTCGCATCTTTCTTCTCCATAAGAAATCTGATCGCGGAATGATCTGTATAAACAATAACTTTCGCTCCAAGAAGATAAGAGCGAAATTTATCAAACGAATAGACAACTGCTAGCAACTCCTTTTCTGTAACTGTGTAATTAATCTGAGCACCACTAAAAGTTTTACTAGCATAGTAAATTGAATGAAAAACTTTCTCTTTTCTCTGTCCCAATACAGCTCCCATACATAAATCACTCGCATCACACATAACCTCAAACGGTAAATTCCAATCTGGAGGTAACACTATAGGAGCAGAAATGAGTTTTTCCTTGATTGTTTTGAAGGCCGCTAAACAAGCTTCATCAAAAAGAAATTTGCAATCCTTTTCGAGTAAGTTGCATAACGGTTTAGCAATCTTAGAAAAATCCTTAATAAAACGCCTATAAAAACCAGCATGGCCAAGAAAACTCCTTACCCCTTTAACAGAAACAGGAGGGGGAAGAGTTTTAATTACCTCTATCTTTGCTCTATCAACCTCTAAACCAATACTCGAAACTTTGTGACCCAGAACAATACCTTCGCGAACCATGAAATGACACTTCTCCCAGTTGAGCACCAAATCTGTTTCCTTGCATCTCACTAACACTTTCTCCAAGTTATCCAAACATATATCAAAATCATCACCAAACACGGAGAAATCATCCATGAACACTTCAAGGAAATTATCTATCATATCCCAGAAGATGGCCATCATGCATCTTTGAAAAGTAGCGGGAGCGTTACACAACCCAAATGGCATTCTGCGATATGCAAAAGTACCAAATGGGCATGTAAAGGTAGTTTTATGTTGATCTTCTGGAGCCACGTAAATTTGATTGTACCCGGAGTAACCGTCCAGGAAACAATAATATTCTCTTCCGGCTAATTTGTCTAACATCTGATCAATGAAGGGCAAAGGGAAATGATCTTTTCTGGTGGCCTTATTCAGCTTTCTGTAATCCATACAAACTCTCCATCCAACTACCGTCCTTGAAGGAATCGCTTCATTTTTATCATTAAGAACTGTTGTAATTCCTCCTTTCTTCGGTACACACTGAACTGGGCTCACCCATTCACTACTCGAAATGGGATAAATAATCCCCGCATCTAAAAGCTTAATCACCTCCTTCTTCACCACATCCTTCATGGCTGGCATTAATCTTCTCTGACCTTCAACTGAGCGTGCATTAACATCTTCTAGTATGATTTTGTGTTGACAATAGGATGGACTAATGCCTTTGATATCAGCAATTGTCCAACCTATTGCTTCTTTGTTGGCTCTTAACACACGCAACAGTTTATCTTCTTGAGGACCTGTTAAATTAGCTGAAACAATAACAGGTAGAGTTTCATTAGTACCCAAATAAGCATACCTCAAGTGTGCTGGCAATGGTTTTTCTTCCAACTCCGGAGGAGATTCAATTGAAGGTTTCTTTTTAGGAATAATCTCTCCCGGTTCTCTCACAGGTTCATAGGCAAGACGCCTATACTTTGGATTTTCAGAATTGAGAGCTGCCACTGTTTCTGTAAGCTCCTCCATCATCTCAGGTGAATCTAATGTCAAAGCAGCCTGCAAGATATCATCAAAATTTAAGCAATTAAATACCTCTTGCGATGCTTGCTCTACTACATCCATTCTGAAGCAATCTTCCTGAGAATCTGGGAATTTCATGGCTCGAAATACATTGAATTTCACTTCCTCATCTTGGATCCTCATTGTCAATTCGCCATTCTCTACATCGATCAATGTCCTTCCTGTAGCTAGGAAGGGTCTACCCAAAATAATGGGGACATTTCTATCTGCATTGTATTCAAGAATTACGAAATCAACAGGAAATATAAGTGTACCTGCCTTAACAAGGACATCCTCAATACGGCCTTCAGGATGAGCAAGAGACCTGTCCGCCATTTGCAAGACCATAGAGGTAGGTCTTGCGTTTCCAATTTTAAGCTTATCAAAGACTGACTTGGGCATCAAGTTGATGCTTGCCCCCAAATCGCATAGTGCCTTTCCTTTCCATTCTTCTCCAATCGATATGGGAATCGTGAAACTCCCCGGATCAACTAACTTCGGAGGTAATTTGCTCTGGCAAATCGCACTACACTCTTCAGGAAGGCCAATCATCTCATTATCACAGTAGGGCCTTTTATTAGTGAGGGCCCTCTTCAAAAACTTCGTATACTTAGGAATATCTCGAATTGCCTCAAGTAACGGAATATTAATACTCAAACCCCTCACTCTATTGAAGAATTTCTGAAAATCACCCATATCACCCTTTTTCTGAACTCGCGATGGAAACGGTGGTGGAGGGCGATTTACCATACTATCATCTTTCTTCTTCGAAGCCTCTCTTGGCCTTACTATTTCTTCAACTTCATCTTCCTTCTCATTTTCTTTCTCATTTTCTTTCTCACCCACTTCCTTTTCTTTTCTTGGAACTTCTTTCTCTTTCATAACGGGAAAAGGAGGTGGGAGAAGGTTCTTACCACTTCTCAAGGTAACAGCTTTACAATCTTCACGTTGTGATGGATTTTCGGTATCGCTTGGAAGTTGTCCTTGTGGACGTTGATTGAGCTGTTTACTGATTTGACTCAGCTGATTCTGGAACATCTTCATATTTGCTTCAGCTGCATTTTGTCTTTCTATTGCAGCGTTCTGACGTTCTATTGCTGCGTTCTGACGTTCCATCGCTTGTGCTTGTAGAGCAATCAAATTTTCAACAGTTTTCTGAAGGGTGAGTACCCCTTCTTGTGGGTGTGCAGGTAAAGCTTTCTGGTTTAGCGTTTCATCGTAAGTATTCTGAGGAGCTTGTCTTGGTACATAAGTATTCTGATTCTGTCCTCCTTGATAATTGTTTTGTGGTCTAGGATTATAGTTGTTACCTTGGGGACGCGGCTGATACGCATATGTAGGATTGGCTGCCCCATTAGGATTCGAATATTGAAACCCAGGATGGTTTCTGTTAGGTTGATATCCATTACCACTCGAATTAAAATTACCTCTGTTGGACATAAAATTCACTGATTCTTGATTATTCGGACAACTTTCCTCATCATGATCATCTACCTTACAAATTGAACACATATAAACTTCTTGTGCAGCATGTACAGCTACCTTCTTACCCGAAAATCCTTCTGTCACAGCTAGAGTAAGCTGCTTCAATTGTTGCTCTATGGTATTCTGGATCTTATTCTCAAACGTAGCAAATTTCTCTTCTATGTCAACATTATTTACTCCCTTGACTGGTGTTCTTACTGAGCTCCACCCAACTTCATTCTTGACTGTTCTCTCTAAAATGATCTTGGCATGAGCGGGTTGAACTTGAAGAAAACCTGCTCCACATAGTGTATCCAACTTCTCTCTCGAAATTCCATCAAGGCCTCTATAAAAGATCTTTAACTGTTGTTGTTCTGAAAAGCCATGATTAGGAACTTTACGCAAACACATCTGAAATCTTGTCCAACTCCTACCCACAGTTTCCTCATACTCTTGACGGAATTGTGTCAATTCTAGTTCAGCATCTAACCTCATGTTACTTGGGTAATACCTGTCAAAGAAAGCGATTTCTAATTGGTCCCAATTAGTAATCCTCGTGGGATCTTGCGTATCGTGCCATTCACTTGCTCCATCAATGACAAAGAATTTGAAAGCAGCAAAATACATCTGTTCTCTTGAAACCCCTTGTGTGATATAAGAATCACATATCTGCTTAAATTTTTGTACCGCTCTAAGAGGATCTTCCGATGGTCTTCCGCGAAAATTTCCAAAGTTTTGGAACTGAGCTAGCATACCCGGATCTGGACGGAATCTCGGAACATTAATATCTGGAGCACCTACTCCTATAGCTGGAGCGCGGAATGGAACTTCTGGAGGGCCATTAGTGAACCACGGATCATGATTCATCACTATCTGGACTGGAGGATTAGGATTTAGTGGTTGAACTTGAGGAATAACGCCTGGAGCTAAAGGTTGGCCATTTGCATCTAACTGGCCTTGTCCATTCTGTTGACCTTGAATAATGATATTCTCCATTCTGTTACTTAATTCTTCTACTTCTAAAGCTTCTCGTTCTCTTCTTCTTCTGTTCGCAAGTCTGATCAACGATTCTGGATTACTAAGGATCGGAGGTGCTGGCTCTAGATCCTTGAATAGCCTTCTTCGCATACACCAAACCTAAAAACCTGAAAAAGCTAACAAACAAAAAGCGTAAAACTGATAAAATAAAATAAATGCACTTATCACTAAAGGATAAACACCGTGGTCACACGCTACCGTCCCCGGCAGCGGCGCCAAAAACTTGGTGGTCCTTTGTGTGTTCTAAAAATAAATGCAAATAATAATCGAACCACAACCGCAAGTGTACGGTTGTCCCAAGTAGTAATTCTGATAATCAGATTCGTTCCAAGGACGGATGGTTGATCACAATGTTTATGCAAATAGCGATTGATGCACTTATGAAAATGAAAGAGGATAAAATGTTTGTTTTGGTTTTGTTTGTTAATTCTAAATAAATTAAAGACAAATATTAAATGCAAGTAAAAGATAAGACGCAAGTAAAATGTATGAAAACGCAATATGAGATGTAGTACTTGAGAACGCAAGGATCCTCCTAATTTTACTTTCTAACTTATGTTGTTTAAGGGTTAAATCGGTCAATTACAATGGTCGGGATTCTAATATCCTTATACCCCCGTCAGGGTGGACTATAAGGCGATCCTAAAGTGTCACTAGTCCCGTCAGGGTAAATATGATCCACCGTTGGATGATTAAGATTAATTACCACATTGGCCCTAGGATTAACTAAGTTCGTCAGAATCAATAGTTTTTATCCTAGATTGAACAATTATTTCTGTACCTAAACCCCCCGTCAGGATGATCCATACGCCACATATATGGAATAGCTTAGATACTAACACCTAATTTTAGTTCGCGACTCTAAAATCAGTAAACATTCACAAATTGTCGAAAAGAGTAAAAGCCCTAATTTAATTTAATTTCACAGAAACCCAAATTCAACATTCATTATAAAATAAAATCAGGATTCACCCATTGTTTATTCTCAAGCACTAATTGAAATTTAGCTCATATTAAAATTAAAAACAAAATAAAAAGAAATGGAATTCATATTCGTTACAAAATTAAAATATAGGAAAGACCTAATTTTCGGAATCAGAATGACTACGAACGGAGCTATAGACCCACTCCAGCTCTTGTAGCTTCTCCTTTCTTCCTGTTGTAGCTTCTCTGGTGTTTTTAATCTTGTGGAAAGTGAATTGTGTTTAAAATAAGAGTCCAGACCTCCTTTTATAGTTAAAAATTCGGACTAGGGCTTGGACCAGAAAATAAAAGCCTAATTAAATGTCCAAGCCCACTTTCTAAGCCCAAAATCCCGTAACTGATGACAGGCCTTCACTAAAACTGCTTTTCCCGATGCGTTACAACTCCGATTGACCTCATTCCAGTTGCTAAAGTTCCGTACTTCGATAAGGAATGTTTTCTCTTCAAAGGTCAGCGGCTCAATCAGCTCTTAAGTACCTCGAAAACAGCAATCAAGGGCCTGGAAAATGGATTTTCAGCTCTAAAATAAAATATTCGGGATTTCTCTTCAAGTCTTGACTCTATCTTTTGATCTTTGACTTTATCTTCGGATTCCTTTCCTAGCTAACATCTAAAAACCTGTAAACTTTACACTAAAAATACCAATATTACGCGCAAAAGTTTAATAATTCAAAAATGCTAGAAATAAAAAGGGAAATCCGAATTATTGCATATTTCATTCAAAAGTCTGTCGAATTAATTAAATAAACACCAAAAATGATGTCTCCTAAGGGTCTAAAATAAGAACAATTAGGGAGACATCACCAATCCTACCTATGCGTATGGTGTCGCCTAGGGTGTGATAAAAATAAGATCAATTTAAGTATGGAAAACTATGCACTCTCACCCTAGACAGGCACAGTACTGCAAGTATTACAGGACGTATGCAAGTTTTAATGATAAGTAGAGTTCGTTCTCAGGGACTTAAGTGTGTTAAACGCGTAGGAACAGATAACGAGTAAAAGTAAATAACTAGAAGATAGTAAATAAAATATTTGGTTTTTCGAATTTATGAATTAAAACTAAATTAAAACTAAGAAAATAAAGACAATAAAGTAAAAGATTAAGAATATGAGATGAGAAGTATAGCTTAGGTTTTGCTAGTATGCACTAATCCTTCTAATTCTATCTATAGATCTAGTTCATAAGGGAGAATATTAGCTCTTGGTAATACTTAGTCAGGATTCTAAATTCCACTACCTTAGACCTTGAGAGCGACTAAGGGGGCTACGTCACAACCAAGAAGTGATTTAAAATAGGGTTATCAAACGCCACTAAGGCCCTAAGCAAATACTGCAAGTCTTGGTGATACTGTGGTTAAAACAAACCTTAATGACTATCTAGTTAGAAGTATGTTTTGTCAGAACTGCTATCGACACTAGACATTATGTGGTGGTTCAATAGTTAAACACCCTTACAAGGTGACCATCTAACTACTCTTAAAACAATCCTAAAGTGATCAATTCTAGGAAAGACATTAAATCAAAACACATAAGCAAATATAAAGTAAGAAGCTAATATCAGATTAAAACATATAATTCCCAAAGAAACTTAGATAGAAGAATTAAAATTCATAGATTATACATATGCAAAACCCAAGCTATGGGAGGTTTAGTTCATACCTGAAGGAAATAAACTAAAAGAAATTACAAAAGACATCATCTTGCTCTCTACAATAAACTGGAAGAATAAAACCTTAAGAACTAATTACTATGAGGCAAGGATGATTTACAAGTGATATAAGGGTGTATTTATAGGTGTTTAGAAGACCTAATTCGTTTTCTTGAGGAATTGTTAAGGTAATGGACTTCTAGCCCAACTCAAATTCGTATGGAAATAAAGATAAACACTGCTGCGTTGTTTTGGTCATAACTTCTTTATTATTGGTCCGATTTTGCTCCACAAGATACCAAAAGAATCGCAACAGAATTATCTAGGCCCTTTAGGAGTAATCTACCAAATTCGGCCTCTTTATTAGGTAAAAACGCCTATCGTTGCAGAATCCCAGATTTAGGCAGCTTTTCCTTTTCCATCTTTTTAGCAATTCCTTCCTTATCTCCAATTACCATGCATATCTCTTTCCATAAGTTGTTGTCTTTGACTTGGACTCTAATTAAGCTCCATAATTATCTTTAAAGCTACACACTAAATAAACAATTAAACCCAATATGCTCTAAAAACATTATTTCTACAAATCAAGACACAAAATAGGAAAGTGCACTAAAACTCAAGAAAATCGACATTATTGACTTCTAAAACACTAAAAATGATGTCTCATCTTAACATAAATCTATCACAAATGAGGAGACATCAAGACCCCCAACTCAAAGTTGTATCGTCCCGATACAATAAAAGATAAAAACATAGGGAAGTCTAGAAATACACACTTATAAAATTCTCAACACAAGGGAAAAGCATAGCAGAATATATAGAATAAACCTAAAGCACATAACTCAGAAAATTTCATGCAATAATATTCATAAACTACATACCTGTACACTTCTCATATCTACAGTCAACACGGCTTGATTTCAAGATCAGATTAGTTTCGCAATGTAAGAAGGATTGGGACTTTACTCAGTTCCCCAAGAGAGCTATAGATTGTTCATCAAACCTCACTAGTATCCAAGAATCCACTTAACTAATCTCTAATGGCTTAATCACTTCTTAATTACATAACAAAGAATCACAAGGTCTTTTAAGGTTGTAATGTAGGCTTAGGGACGGTATGATCATATATTTGGATAATTTGGAGTGAGCTTTTGGCTCTCTCCTCACTAGCCATCAACGAATCGCCCTAGAGCTTGAGTTACTCTCATAAACGTTTCTCACTCAACCCAATGAATTCCTTGATGCACAATTTAGCATCCCCAATTAACACAACTAAAGCTTAAAATGTTCACATAAAAATCCACTTTGCCGGTCCGAATATATATATTTTCTTTTCTTTTCAAATCAATTCTCGTTTCTATAGCTATGACTCTCTTTTAATGTTGAGATATCACGCTAATTTTCTCATATATATATATTTCTTTTTTTATGCCCTTGTTGGCAATATTAGCTCGAAGCTTCTTTTTCATTCACTATTACCCCGGCAAAGGGTTACAATACAATGTTGTGAAACATCATTAATATAAAGCACAAAACACAATAATAAGCTCAAAAAAATCCCAACATAATAACTATTCCTATAATGGTGGACCCACCACCCCAAACTCAAGCTCTAAAACAACTGTCTAAGCATCGCGATTCGAGTGCGGGTCATATGGAAAAGTCCTAAAATCTAAAGGATATGGCTTATAATGTGTTTCAATAAAAAGGATTTAGAAAGGCTAGAAGGGGCTAAGAAGGATATAACTTTTAAACTCAAAAATCACAAGGTGAGAAGGTATAAAAAGGCTTCAAAGGCTTAAAAATATGAAAGAACCGCCTTGATCACTTTCTACACTATGTAATTTAGAAAATTTCTTACCTTTAGCACTTTCATCAAATGGTTTTTCAACTAGCTTGGATCTCACGGCCTACACACTTCTCAAGGTTCCCTGAGATCGAACATACTTTCTATCGCATTGCTCACTAATCTTTCTTTACTATCAACGTGTGTTTTCCTGCAAATACTCAGAGCATACAAATACATAGCTCATAAACATATCACTTACTATCATTAATCTACTGAGCTTATGCTTTCAAGTTATTAAACACACTCTACATCTAATTCCCATGCATCAAAAATTTTAATTTCACCCAAAAACAGAAAAATGGAGATGAGAGACAACGACTCCCCACTCAAAAATGAGCCGTGTCCCCACGACTCGAAAAAAAGACTCGAAAACAGAAATTAAAATTAGCAGATAGACATAATTACAGAAATGGTAAGGAAGAAAGAGAACATACTCTCGAGGCTATTGCCTCGCATCATTGATATCCAAGATTGGAAATGCTGGACCTTTCGTTAATTGCTCAAGGAGTTTCATGATGTGCACTTGATTAGCATTGATTTGTGCCACATCATTGACTAAGGAAGTTTGAGCTGCTTCAAATTTCGTTAAACGCTCCTCCATCTTCTCTTGCCAATTTTGCTCCTTTTCTTCCTTCGAGACTTGAGTAGAACCCGCTCTTCGAAGGCTTTCTTTGATCCAAGCATTATCAATATAACTCGTCTTAAACTCGAGTTTCTCTTCTTCACCCAATACTACATTCGCTTTTCGCATAAGACACGTGATCATAGTTGGAAATTTAACGTTATAAACCGATTTAGGAGAGACCGAGAATCGTATCACCTCCTCATAGATCAACTGTGCCACATCAACTTCTTCTCCTCTCAAAATACAGTCCAACAGTAGCGCGTACTTCATGGTCACCTCCAAAGTTCGTGTGTTTCCAAAGACATTAGGGATAAGGAAATTATGCCAAATTCTAGCATCTGCTTGAAGATATTTGTAAGGCCAAGGTGCCTTCAATTCTCCCGTATGTAATTGCACTTTCTCCTTGTCTAAAACATGCTCAAAAAGTAATTCCTTATCAAAGATTTTTCGTTTAGCAACTGCTTCCTCAAATTTGCAAAAACTTTTCAGTTTCTGAAACTTGAAGTGGTTCCTAATCTCCTCAACTGTGAAAGGAACTAACTTTCCTCTAATCGGAACACAATCACTATCTCGGCTAAAGAGGCCTAGATAGAACTCCAAAACTAATTCATGACATAATTCAGAACGGCTTACCATGAACGTAGACCAACCCAATTTCTCACCAAGCTCAAAGAATCTCTTGTAATCTCCATCTCTAATTTCCTCCTTGAATACTTTCTCATAGGCAAAAGGTAGTTCTTCTAATTGTTTCTCTGCAGAAATCTTCAAGGAATTTGAAGTATCCACTCTCTCTATAGGTATAGGATTTTGTTGAGGTTGTGTTCTTTCCTTTGCATAAAAATAAAGCTTTTTACCATTACTATCATACGAAGGTTTCCCACTCTTCAATTTATCTTTACCCTTTGATTCAGAACTAGCTCCTTTGTCAATTGATTTCTTCTTGTTTAAATCCAATCCTTTGTTACTCTTCACCTCCCTCTTGCTAGATAAGATTGATGTTCTATTAGTCATCTTCAATTAACTCCCAACTCAAAGCTTTAGCAACCCTTTAAATTTTAACTTTTGAATTAATGGATGAACAAGCTTTATTTGTCCTAGGATGGGTGAATTGGTGATGAATCTCTATGTGGGTGAGGATGATTTGTAATGGGTAGGCTTGGATTTTAGAAATTGTGTGATGAATTTGTGAAATTTGGCTCTTTGATTCTTCAATTTGAATGAATTTGGTGATGATTGGTAGCTTGATTCTCTCTTGTAATGATGTGGAGAGAAGGTTTGATGTGTTTTCCTTGATGATTGGGTAGTGTTTTGGTGATTGGTGAAGGTTTTGATGAGTTTCAATGGAGTTAGGAGAGTTGTGGAGTAGAAAGAGAGGGTTAAGGTTTAATAAATTCGGAATAATAGCTTCAATACCTCCTTTATAACTCAATCCCGTAACTTTCTCTCTCCTCTGGCGGCGCTGCGGACTACCCCTGCGGACCATGGGGTGCACCGCAGGGTAGTCCGTGACATCTGATGCTCGAAAATTTTTGCTCACTGACCTAAACCCGTGGTAGGACCCCGTGGTACGGGTTTTTTTTTTTTTTTTTTTGCTCGCGGACTAGGGTCCGGTGTACCGGAGGGTACACCGCGGCTTCTGTTGTCAACTCCGTCAAAATACCCGTGGTACTCACCCCGTGGTACGGGTTTTTGGGGCGCGGACCATGGCGCGGTGCACCGCGGGGTAGTCCGTGGAATTTTTTCGTGTTTCTGACCTAAACCCGCGGTAGCTACCCGTGGTATGGGTTTTGACCTCGCGGACCATCCGTGCGGACCATGGGGTAGTCCGTGGGGGTAGTCCGCGGGGTACTTTCTTTCGCTCCAAAAATTTTCCTCGCGTTCCCTAACTTGATTTCTCCGATTCCTACACACCAAAAACACTAATACCTTTCTCAAATATGCATTATCAACTAAAAACAACTAAAATAAACTTAAACTAAGAATGTAAAAGACATGAAAACATAAAAAAAACTTCGGGTTGTCTCCCGAACAGCACTTTTGTTTAACGTCTTTCAAAGTTAGACGTGTTACCTCTGTCAAGATTTGCGAATATAGCCTCCCCAACAACGAGTAAGGCTATGAACGTCAACTAATCTGCGCTTGACCCCAGTTTTGGGGCGAATTTCTATCACCTTGGCTGAAACAACCTTAGTGACGATGAATGGTCCCATCCACGAATCTTTGAAACTTCGTGGCCTGTTCTCGCGTTTGTGGGCTTTCCATAGGACTTCATGGCCAACCCCAAACTCAATGTTTGGCTCAGTATCCACAGGTTTTAAGTGGATTTCCTCAGGAGGGACTTTGTGATGTGAAAGGTTGTGGATGATAGGCACGGTGGGATCCAACTTCCTCGGTTTCTTACCCAAGACATAGAAGGTCTCGGATACATTCTTTGCATGAAGGGTGATGGTCCCATCTTGGAAGTTGATCACACTTTGACTTGTGGCCATGAAAGGCCGTCCAAGTATGATCGGAACCTGCTTATCTGCATCAAACTCAAGAATAACAAAGTCAGTAGGGATGGCGATATTACCTGCTCGGACTAAGACGTCCTCCACTGTTCCCCATGTCCTCTTCACTGAGTTGTCAGCAAACTGCAACTTTACTGGAGTTTTCTCTGATTTTTGAAGTCCAAGTCTCTCGAACACGGACTTAGGCATAAGATTTACACCAGAACCCACATCGTACATTGCTTTCACTTTGAGCCTACCATGTAATTGAATAGGAAGGTTGAAACTTCCCGGATCTTTAAGCTTAGTGGGTAGCTCTTTCTCACTTCTTCTCGAAACCCTCAGGTTCTCTCTTGGGATCTCTACACTCGCCTCTTTTTCAGGAATAACTTGCGTAAAAACTTGTTGCGGTGTAAGTCCTCTCTTCGCAATCTCAAGCATTTGGGCGTTGATATTTTCAGGTTGGTACGCCTCTACAAATGTCTTGAGAATAGTGTCATCTTTAGGATTTGTATCAGGAATAGTTGATGACACTGGTTGAACACTAGGTGGCGATTCCACCTTCTCTTCTTCTTTCTCCTCTAGCACAGCAGGTGCCACTTCATCTTCTTTCGATTCTTCTTTTGAGGCTTCTTCCTCTTTCTCTCTCGCTAACTCCGCTGCATACTCTACCATCGATCGCATCTCCTCTTGCACCTTTTTCAGTAGCTCTATGAACTCGTCTCTCTCTTCATCGCTTTCCAGATGATAAACTTCTAGACAGTCGGACTCCTCGGGGTTAGACTCGGTTGGTTCTTCTTCAATACTGGGAACTTCCACGGCACTAATGGCAGCATGTGGTGCTTCCTCCTTTTCTTTTTCGATTTCAAGGCATATAGCCTTGCAAGCTTCGAACCCAACATTGTTTTCACCTCCTTCGATTGCCTTTACTTCCTTTTGTTCTGTTAGATGCTTGTTTATTTGGGCTAATTGAGTATTTAGCATCTGAAGTATGGCATCGTGTCCTCTGACCTTTTCTTCTTGAGCGTTTACAGTGGTGTTCAAACGTTCTAGAGCTTGTACTATCTGTGTATTGTCCATAGATCCTTCTTGCGGATACTGAGGTAAAGCTTTTTGGTCTAAAGTATCGGTATAGGTGTCTTGAGCAGGTTGTTGTGGAGGAGTAGGTCGATTCTGATATTGGTTTTGGTACTGACCTCTCTGTTGGTAAGAGTTGTTCTGGGGTCGCGATTGATATTGACTAGGATTAGCGGCCCCTTGTGGATTTGAATATTGCATACCCTGATGGTTACGGTTGCCCCATCGGTTAGATATGAAGTAAACAGATTGCGGATTTGATTCGCACTCTTCCCATGAATGATCGTTAACTCCACATTGTTGACAACCTTGTGCCTCTTGAACTACCTTTGTAGCAGCTAAATTCTTCTCCATCGCGATTCTCAGCTCCTTGATTTGATTTTCTAACGAGGATATTTGAGCTGAGTTCGCAGTTTCTGCATCTAAACGAAGCGTTCCTCGGGTCTTTGCTGCAGAAGCTCGCGTTGAAGGCCAACTTCTTTCTTGTTCCATAATATTTTCTAACACCTCGGAAGCTTCATTGTGATTCATGGACACAAAATTACCCTTTCCAATGTTATCCACCTTGTTTCTACCCTTGTCATCAAGACCTTCATAGAATATAGCAAGTTGTAGAGCAGGTGTATAACCATGGAGCGGGCATCTAGCTAATTTTTGTTGAAACCTTGTCCATGCTTCTCCCAATGTTTCTCCATCTTCTTGAGAAAATCTTGCAAGCTCGGTTTGATCTTTAAGTCTCATGCTCTTTGGATAAAATCGGTTAAAGAACGCGGCTTGAAGCTCTCTCCAAGAGTGAATGGTTCCATGTGGTTGTCTTTCTAGCCAATCGCTAGCTCTTCCGGTCAAGAAAAACGAAAACATATGACAATACAGTTGCTCGCGTGTAATGCCAGGAGTAATGTAGGCATCACAAATCTGCATGAACTTCTGAATCGCTTTTACCGGATCTTGAATCGCAGTACCAGCATAGAGTCCGAAACTTTGAAATTGACTAAGCATACCCGGATCGGGTCTAAATTTGATATTCGGAATCTCAGGAGGGCGGTAACCGATGGGTTGAACATGGAATGGTATGTTAAGGCCAGGTAGATCTTGTTCAACTCGGTTTTGTTGATTATTCTGCCCATTACCTTCTCCTACTGGCAGTTGTACACCAGGTGGAACAAACGCAGGAGGTCCTCCTGGTGCAAAGTAAACTAACTCCGGATCATTGTCTTGAATGTCTGCCATAGTTCTTCTCAAGGCTCTTTCCTCACGAATTCGTTTGTTATAAGCTCTGAAGCTCCTCTCAGGCTCCGGTAAGGGAGGCCAAGAATTAAACACTGTGAAAACCTGAAAAAGACTAAAGCAAACCCAAGCGTAAATCCGGAAAAATAAAAACTAAAACTGAAAAGTAAAAACTAATTAAAAACTAAAACTCGAAATAGATAACCCACACGCTAACGAGACACAAGTCCCCGGCAGCGGCGCCAAAAACTTGGTGTCGCCTAGGGTGTGATAAAAATAAGATCAATTTAAGTATGGAAAACTATGCACTCTCACCCTAGACAGGCACAGTACTGCAAGTATTACAGGACGTATGCAAGTTTTAATGATAAGTAGAGTTCGTTCTCAGGGACTTAAGTGTGTTAAACGCGTAGGAACAGATAACGAGTAAAAGTAAATAACTAGAAGATAGTAAATAAAATATTTGGTTTTTCGAATTTATGAATTAAAACTAAATTAAAACTAAGAAAATAAAGACAATAAAGTAAAAGATTAAGAATATGAGATGAGAAGTATAGCTTAGGTTTTGCTAGTATGCACTAATCCTTCTAATTCTATCTATAGATCTAGTTCATAAGGGAGAATATTAGCTCTTGGTAATACTTAGTCAGGATTCTAAATTCCACTACCTTAGACCTTGAGAGCGACTAAGGGGGCTACGTCACAACCAAGAAGTGATTTAAAATAGGGTTATCAAACGCCACTAAGGCCCTAAGCAAATACTGCAAGTCTTGGTGATACTGTGGTTAAAACAAACCTTAATGACTATCTAGTTAGAAGTATGTTTTGTCAGAACTGCTATCGACACTAGACATTATGTGGTGGTTCAATAGTTAAACACCCTTACAAGGTGACCATCTAACTACTCTTAAAACAATCCTAAAGTGATCAATTCTAGGAAAGACATTAAATCAAAACACATAAGCAAATATAAAGTAAGAAGCTAATATCAGATTAAAACATATAATTCCCAAAGAAACTTAGATAGAAGAATTAAAATTCATAGATTATACATATGCAAAACCCAAGCTATGGGAGGTTTAGTTCATACCTGAAGGAAATAAACTAAAAGAAATTACAAAAGACATCATCTTGCTCTCTACAATAAACTGGAAGAATAAAACCTTAAGAACTAATTACTATGAGGCAAGGATGATTTACAAGTGATATAAGGGTGTATTTATAGGTGTTTAGAAGACCTAATTCGTTTTCTTGAGGAATTGTTAAGGTAATGGACTTCTAGCCCAACTCAAATTCGTATGGAAATAAAGATAAACACTGCTGCGTTGTTTTGGTCATAACTTCTTTATTATTGGTCCGATTTTGCTCCACAAGATACCAAAAGAATCGCAACAGAATTATCTAGGCCCTTTAGGAGTAATCTACCAAATTCGGCCTCTTTATTAGGTAAAAACGCCTATCGTTGCAGAATCCCAGATTTAGGCAGCTTTTCCTTTTCCATCTTTTTAGCAATTCCTTCCTTATCTCCAATTACCATGCATATCTCTTTCCATAAGTTGTTGTCTTTGACTTGGACTCTAATTAAGCTCCATAATTATCTTTAAAGCTACACACTAAATAAACAATTAAACCCAATATGCTCTAAAAACATTATTTCTACAAATCAAGACACAAAATAGGAAAGTGCACTAAAACTCAAGAAAATCGACATTATTGACTTCTAAAACACTAAAAATGATGTCTCATCTTAACATAAATCTATCACAAATGAGGAGACATCAGCGTATCAGCCGCGTCCCCAAGGTAGTAACTATAATCCAAGACCACACAACAATTATCAAGGAGGACAGAATCAGGGAAATTATGTACAAAGGCAAGCTCCTCAGAATACATACGATGAAACTTTAAACCAAAAAGCCTTACCTGCCCATCCACAAGAAGGAGTAGTTACCCTTCAGAAAACCGTGGAAAATTTAATTGCTCTTCAAACACAAGCCTTAGAACGTCAGAACGCAGCTGAAGCGAATATGAAGATTTTCCAGAATCAGCTAAGCCAAATTAATAAACAGCTAAATCAGCGCCCACAAGGGCAACTTCCTAGCGATACTGAGAATCCGAAGCAACGCGAAGATTGTAATGCTGTTACATTGAGAAGTGGTAAGAACCTTCCTCCCCCTCCTTTTCCCATTATGAAAGAGAAAGAAGTACCAAGGAAAGAAAAGGAAGTGGTGGAGAAAGAGAAAGAAAATGAGAAAGATAATGAGGTTGAAGAAATAGTGAGACCAAGAGAAGTTCCGAAAAAGAAAGATGATATGGTGATTAATCGCCCTCCACCACCGTTTCCATCGCGAGTTCAGAAAAAGGGTGATTTGGGTGATTTTCAGAAATTCTTTAATAGAGTGAAGGGTCTAAGTATTAATATCCCGTTACTTGAGGCGATTCGAGATATTCCGAAATACACTAAGTTTTTGAAGAGGGCCCTCACTAACAAAAGGCCCTATTGTGATAACGAGATGATTGGTCTTCCAGAAGAGTGTAGCGCGATTTGTCAAAGTAAATTACCTCCGAAGTTGGTTGATCCGGGGAGTTTCACGATTCCCATATCAATTGGGGAAGAATGGAAAGGAAAGGCGCTATGTGACTTGGGAGCTAGCATCAATTTGATGCCCAAGTCGATATTTGATAAGCTAAAAATTGGAAACGCAAGACCCACTTCTATGGTCTTGCAAATGGCGGACAGGTCTCTTGCGCATCCTGAAGGCCGCATTGAGGATGTCCTTGTTAAGGCAGGTACACTTATATTCCCTGTTGATTTTGTAATCCTTGAATACAATGCAGATAGAAATGTCCCCATTATTTTGGGTAGACCATTCCTAGCTACAGGGAGAACATTGATCGATGTAGAGAATGGCGAATTAACAATGAGGATACAAGATGAGGAAGTAAAATTCAATGTATTTCGAGCTATGAAATTCCCAGATTCTCAGGAAGATTGCTTCAGAATGGATATAGTAGAGCAAGCATCGCAAGAGGTATTTAATTGTTTAAATTTTGATGATATCTTGCAGGCTGCTTTAACATTAGATTCACCTGAGATGATGGAGGAGCTCACTGAAACAATAGCAGCTCTAAATTCTGAAAATCCGAGGTATAGGCGTCCTGCCTATGAACCTGTGAGAGAACCGGGGGAGATTGTACCTAAAAAGAAGCCTTCAATTGAATCTCCTCCGGAATTGGAAGAAAAACCATTGCCAGCACACTTGAGGTACGCGTATTTAGGTACTAATGAAACTCTACCTGTTATTGTTTCAGCTAATTTAACAGGTCCTCAAGAAGATAAACTGTTGCGTGTCTTAAGAGCAAACAAAGAAGCAATAGGTTGGACAATTGCTGACATCAAAGGCATTAGTCCATCCTATTGTCAACACAAAATCATACTTGAAGATGTTAACGCACGCTCAGTTGAAGGTCAAAGAAGATTAATGCCCGCTATGAAGGATGTGGTGAAGAAAGAGGTGATTAAACTTTTAGATGCGGGGATTATTTATCCCATTTCAAGTAGCGAATGGGTGAGTCCGGTTCAGTGTGTACCGAAGAAGGGAGGAATGACAACAATTCTTAATGACAAAAATGAAGCGATTCCTTCAAGAACGGTAGTTGGATGGAGAGTTTGCATGGATTATAGGAAGCTGAACAAGGCCACCAGAAAAGATCATTTCCCTTTGCCCTTCATAGATCAGATGTTAGACAAATTAGCCGGAAGAGAGTACTACTGCTTCTTGGATGGTTATTCTGGGTATAATCAAATTTACGTGATTCCAGAAGATCAACATAAAACAACATTTACATGCCCCTTTGGTACTTTTGCATATCGTAGAATGCCATTTGGGTTGTGTAATGCTCCTGCTACTTTTCAAAGATGCATGATGGCCATCTTCTGGGATATGATCGATAACTTTCTTGAAGTGTTTATGGATGATTTCTCTGTATTTGGTGATGATTTTGATAAGTGCTTAGACAATTTGGAGAAAGTGTTAATCAGATGCAAAGAAACAGATTTGGTCTTAAACTGGGAGAAATGTCATTTCATGGTTCGCGAAGGTATTGTTCTGGGTCACAAAATTTCGAGTGTTGGATTGGAAGTCGATAGAGCGAAGATTGAGGTAATTAAAACTCTTCCCCCTCCTGTTTCTGTTAAAGGGGTAAGAAGTTTTCTAGGCCATGCTGGCTTTTATAGGCGATTTATCAAAGACTTTTCTAAGATTGCGAAACCGTTATGCAACTTACTTGAAAAGGATTCCAAATTCCTTTTTGATGAAGCTTGTTTCGCGGCTTTCAAAGCAATCAAAGAAAAGCTTATTTCTGCTCCTATAGTAGTGCCTCCAGATTGGAATTTACCGTTTGAGGTTATGTGTGATGCGAGTGATTTATGTATGGGAGCTGTATTAGGACAAAGAAAAGAGAAAGTTTTTCATTCGATTTATTATGCTAGTAAAACTTTTAATGGTGCTCAGATCAATTATACAGTTACAGAGAAGGAGTTGCTAGCGGTTGTGTATTCATTCGACAAATTTCGCTCTTATCTTCTTGGAGCGAAAGTTATTGTCTATACAGATCATTCAGCGATTCGATATCTTATGGAGAAGAAGGATGCTAAACCAATGTTAATCAGATGGGTGTTATTACTTCAAGAGTTTGATTTAGAGATCAAGGATAGAAAAGGGTGCGAGAATCAGGTTGCAGATCATCTATCGAGATTAGAAGGTTCGGAGTTGAATAGTGGTACTGAAGCAGTTAGAGAAGAATTTCCTGATGAGAATCTATTCGAAGTTCGTGACTATGAAGCCCCTTGGTATGCGGATATTGCAAACTTAGTGGTAAGTGGTTCCTTTCCTGAAGGATCAACTTATCAAGAGAGAAAAAGATTAGCTCACCGTGCAAGACAGTTCTTTTGGGAGGATCCGTTCCTCTACAAAGTCTGTGCTGATCAGATGGTAAGAAGATGCGTAGCCAAGGAAGAAATTGAGGCGATTATAGCTGGGTGTCATGATTCACCTTACGGTGGACATTTCAAAGGAGATCGAACTGCTGCTAAGGTATTACAATCAGGTTTCTATTGGCCCTCTATTATAAAAGATTGTCATGAATATACTAAAAGATGTAATAGATGCCAATTTACCGGAAACATATCCAAGAGGGATGAGATGCCACGTAATAATGTGTTAGAAGTTGAAATATTCGATGTTTGGGGTATAGATTTTATGGGTCCGTTCGTTCCGTCAAATGGTAACCTCTACATCTTATTAGCTGTTGATTACGTGTCTAAGTGGGTAGAAGCGGTGGCTCTACCAACCAATGATTCTAGAGTGGTGATTAAGTTCTTAAAATCACATATTTTCACTAGACATGGAACTCCAAGGGTGATTATTAGCGATGGAGGTACTCATTTCGTTAATAAGTATCTGAAGACTGTTCTAGAGAAATATGGAGTCAGACATCGTGTGTCTACCGCTTATCATCCACAAGCCAATGGTCAAGCCGAAGTATCAAATCGTGAGGTAAAATCTATTTTAGAGAAAACCGTTGGTCCTACTAGAAAAGATTGGGCTATGAAATTAGATGATGCACTTTGGGCATATCGAACTGCTTTCAAAACTCCAGTAGGTGCTTCTCCGTATCGAATGGTTTATGGTAAGGCTTGTCACTTACCTCTTGAGTTAGAAATGGGTGCCTATTGGGCTATTGCAAAGTTAAATTTAGATCCTACACTAGCTGGTGAGAATCGAATGATGAAACTTAATGAGCTTGATGAATTTAGATTACATGCTTATGAAAATGCTAAGCTTTATAAAGAAAATACTAAGAGATGGCATGATAATCGAATTCGAGAAAAGAACTTTGTAGTGGGACAAAGAGTGTTGAAATATAATTCGAAGTTCAGTAATTATCCGGGGAAATTAAGATCGAAGTGGTCGGGTCCTTACATTGTAACCAAGGTTACACCTCATGGAGCTATAGAGATAGAACATCCACTTGAGAACCGTACATTCATGGTGAACGGTCATCGTTTAAAAATTTATCATGGAGGAGAAGACACCGATCGTGCAAAAGACCCACATCCCGGAGAGGTCATGTACCTCCTCGAAGCTCCTTAGAAGCACGAGGTAACCCGTCGAGCTTAACGACGTTAAACAAAAGCCAATTTCTTGTATATTAGTTTAAGTATTTCAGTTTCCGTAGTATAAATTAGTTAAAGTTTTCATTGATTTTAGTTTTATTTTTAAGAAATGAGGAAGGGTGTTTGTTTTTGATGATTTCAGGAGTATAATGGTCATGAGTTTGGGGTCAAACGATGGAAAAACGGAGAAAAATTGAAGTCCACAGCAGGTTTGACCGGCTAGCCGGCGAGCTAGCCGGCATACCGGCCAAACGAGCAGGTAGACCCCAACTCCCTGACCACTGCGTCAGCGACAACGCAGCAATGCTGCGTCTTCATTCGCGCCAGCGAGAAAGCACCGGCATGCCGGCGAATCCGCCGGCTAGCCGGCCAACGAGGAAGAATGTTCTGGTCCTTGCGTCAGCGATGACGCAAGGTTGCTGCGTCATCAAATGCGCCATCGAGATTTCACAGGCATACCGGCGAATCCGCCGGCTAGCCGGTCAAGGATTTCAAATTCCCTGACCATTGCGTCAGCGACGACGCAATGCACTTGCGTTTTGAGGTAAAAAAAAAAAAAAAACAAAAAAAAAAACAAAAAAAAAAAAAAAAAAAAAAAAAAAAAAAAATTCGCCGCCCTCTCGGCCGGCATACCGGCGAATCCGAAGGCATACCGGCCAGCTGTTACGAGAGGCGGTT
The DNA here is from genome assembly GCA_029959085.1 of Nemophila menziesii. NCBI lineage: Eukaryota > Viridiplantae > Streptophyta > Magnoliopsida > Boraginales > Hydrophyllaceae > Nemophila > Nemophila menziesii. The sequence continues at coordinate 110,899,640 of JARWIR010000001.1, forward strand.
TTAACTTCATTAAACCTAGTTTTTTGCCTCTTTTCCAAGCCAAACCTTATAATCCGAATTCTTGCCTCCACCTACTCCGAAAATCATCAACAAACAGCTATAAAATCATCAAATCAAGCCTTCTATCATCACAAAAACACAAAATCAACTCATAGCTTCTACAAAACATCATCAAATTTCACCTTTTCTCCAAACAATTTCCTCTTCACAACCTTGAAATTAAACCCAATTCTTTAAAAATCTCTCTCTAATAACCTTAACCCATCTCATATAACACCTAGTTCTTCAAGTTTTAAGCCTCAAAACATCAAATTTCAAAGCTTTTCTCTAGCTTTTTCTCTATTTGAAGTTTTGAGTTTGGGGTGAAAAGAGATGACTAACAGAACCGATTCCATGTGTAACTATCGAAGAAACATACCAAGAAACAGGAACGCTGTTGGAGCTAGCCCAGACCAAGCAATTGAGATTCCGGATTCACGATCCAAAAAGACAGTCCAAAACCCAATTGCTCCAAAACGAAAAGAAAATCCAAGTAAGGCTAATCCGAAAAAGAGCAGGTTAATTGATGAGAGTGATGAAGAAAGTGAGGAAGAAGTTGAAGAAGAGGTTAAAGAAACTGAACTAGTAATTCCCGAAGAACCAGTGCAACAACCGAAAGCTCCGCGTAGGAAAGCTTGGGCTCACAAGCCTAAGAGAGTCTTCGTTCCGTGGGAAACTCAAGTTCGTGATCGAATTGAATTTTTGAAGTTTGGTGAGGAGATGAATCTTCCTAAAGGTATTATGACTAGTGCTTATAAAGATTATGGTGTTACTTGTGATAAATTGGGTTGGAAGGAATTGAGAGAAAGGAAGCTTGAGTATATTCCTACCTTGGTGCGAGACTTTTATGAAGGAATCGCCTTCTCAAAGGAAGCTGTTATTATTCGCAAAAAGGTAGTTCCTTTCTCCGTTGAGCTTATTCGTAAATCATTAAAATTACCCAAGTTTTCCGGAATATGTCCGTTTCAAGAATCTCTTCAAGAGCCTTCGTTTGACTATGAATCCCTTTGGGGGAAAGTGACTATTGATGGGGCCCGCCCAATTCCCGAAGGAGAGAGATATCCTGGACAGATGTATAGTAGTAACTTGCTACCATGTGCTAAGATTTGGTCACGTTTCATAATACCTACCTTCTTCGGAGTTAAACACATATCGGAAGTGAAGAAGGAGCATCTTTTGTTCATTAAATGTATTATTGAGGAGAAACCCATGGATGTTGCTCGTGTGATATATGATACCATCATGGAATTTGCTAAAATTCCTACTTCACAACAAAATCTCAAATTTCCTTGTACCGTCACTACTTTGTGTTTAGACGCAAAGGTTCCGCGTAAAGACGCAGAGATTGATCGTGTTGTAGTGTGTGAGAGCATGGGTTTAACTTTGATCAAGAATATTCATGATGAAGTGGTTAAAGCAACAAGGAATCCTAGAGCTCCTCCAAAGAAGAAGATGCATACAACTGATGAGTTGGAAGCTAAAGTGAAGGTATTAGAAGAGAACCAAGTGAAGATGATTGCATCTTTAGGAAACGTTACAAAAGAGTTAGAACTTCTCCGAAACATGTTAACGGGGGTGAGCACAATTCAACATGCCACCTATGGTATTCTTATGCAGGAGAAAGTTCATGGACGCAACACCGATAACCAGCCTCGAGCTGGTTAAGATACGTTTTCTATCCCTTTCGCGTTTTATTTAGTTTAGTTTATTTTTATTGTTTTGAGTCTTTTCGAGTCGTGGGGACACGACTCATTTTTGAGTTTGGGGTGGGGTTCGTTGCCTCATCCCAATTTTTTATGTGTTATATGTTTTATTTGCTTTCAATAAAAATAATTTTCGGAGTTGCGTTTGACTATAGAAGATTTTAAATGTCCCTTTAAGCATACTTTTGATGAATCTATGATAGTAAATAGTGGACTTTAGGGACTGATATAGAACGCACTTACAATTGCATGCGAACATAGGTAATTGATAGGAAAAATTAATGAACAATGCAAATGAAGTAAGCTTGTACTTAAGGAATATGTTTGGTGTGTAGAACGTGAAATCCTAATTAGTAGAGAACCCACCTAGATATGAACTAAAGACAAGCTATGTACTTAGGAAAATGATAGGGGCAGTTCTTTGTTAGCCGTTTGAAGCCTTTTAGTTTGCTATCCCTTATATTATAATTTTATCCGTCTTAGCCCAATTTTGAGCCTTAAGCCTTTCTTTTGTAGCCACGATATAAGCCCATTATCCTATAGATTATTAGGCATGACCAAATGACCCGCACTTGAATCACAACCCTGAGACTTGTCTCGAGCTTGAGTTTGGGGTGGTGGGACCACATTTGGGAAGATACATTGGGAAGGGATTATATGTGTTTGTATTGAGGCACAAAAATGTAGATGATATTATTATTTGTAACCCTTTGCCGGGATTTGAAAAAAAAAAAAAAAAAAAAAGAGAAAAAGAAAAAGAAAATTATAAGAGACATGACTTTTCACATCAAAATGATGGTCATGGGTATCTTGTACAAAAAAAAAGAAGAAAAGAAATGAAAAATAAAATAAAAAGAAAGAAAGAATAAAATAAACCGGCAAAGTGGAATATTTTTGGAAATCATCTTAGTTTTATTTGGGTTGACTTTGGGGACGCAACATTAGCGCGTCAAATGGGTGAGTGAGAACATTTTTGAGCGTAAACTCAAGCTCGAGGACATGTGGATGGTAAGTGAGGAGAGAGCCAAAAGCTCACTTCAAATTTACCAAATATATATCCATACCGTCCTTAAGCCAATATTAAAACCATAAGGACCTCTTGATTCTTAAATACATAGTGAATTTATACTTCTGTTGATAGGGAATATTTAGGTGGAACATTCAAAGCGATTTATGATTAATGACCATCCTATAGCCATCATACAGATATGAGTACAAGTGTAACCTTCAAGCATTGCAACTTTAATTTTATGATTGAGATTATTTATGTTTGATTTTGCATGATTAGTGTATGTATATGTTAGTTCTTAAAGTTTTGCTATATGAGATTTATCTTAAGAATCGCTTTAGGTTTATTTGCTAAGCTTCTATTTGTTCTTGCGTTTACTTCTACCCCTTGTTTCGTTTTGTTTTGCTTTGTCGGGACGACAAAGGTTTGAGTTGGGGGTCTTGATGTCTCCTTAAATGTTCTTATTTTCGACCCTTAGGAGACATCATTTTTGGTGTTTATGTAATCATTTCGATAGACTTTTGGACTAAATATGCAATAATATGATTTTCCTCTTTTAATTCTAGCATTTTTGATTTATTAAGCTTTTGCGCGTAATATTGGTATTTTTAGTGAGTATTTTACAGGTTTAAGATGTTAGCTAGAAGAGGAATCCGAGGAGAAAGTCAAAGATCAAAAGATAGAGTCAAGACTTGAAAAGAAATCCCGAAGATATTATTTTTAGAGCTGAAAATCCATTTTCCAGGCCATAGATTGCTGATTTCGAGGCGCTTAAGCGATGATCTAGCTGTTGACCTTTGAAGAGAAATCATTCCTTATCGGATTACGGAACTTTAGCAACTGGAATGAGGTCAATCGGAGTTGTAACGCATCGGGAAAAGCTGTTTTAGTGAAGGTATATCAGCAGTTACGGGACTTTGGGCTAAGTTAGTGGACTTGGGCCTTTTATATTTCATTTAATTAAAAGCCTAGGTCCAAGTCCGAATTTCCACCTATAAAATCAGCCCTTGACCTCTATTTTACACACAATTCACATTCTGCAAGATTAAAAATACCAGAGAGAAGCAACTGAAGGAAGGAGAAGAAGCTACAAGAGCTGGAGAGGGTCTATATCTCCGTTCGTAGTCATTCCGATTCCGGAAATTAGGTTCTTTTATCTTTTTAATTCTGTAAACAATATGAATTCCTTTAATTTTAATTTCGTATTTCATTTTAATATGAGCTAAGTTTTCATTAGTGCTTGAGAACAAACAATGGGTGAATCCCAATTCCTATTAATTAACGAATGTTGAATTTGGGTTTTAATGAATTAAACTAAATTAGGGCTTTTACTCTTTTCGATAAATTATGAATGTTTACTGTTTTTAGCGTCATGAACTAGGAACAGGTAATAGTATTTAGGCTATTCCAATTAGTGGCAATTGGATCATCCTGACGGAGGGTTTAAATACGGAACTATTTATTCAATCTAGGATAGAAGTTAATGATTCTGACGAGCTTAGCTAATCCTAGGGCCAATGAGGTAATAACACTTAATCATCCAACGGTGGATCATATTTACCCTGACGGGACTAGTGACACTTTAGGATCGCCTTATAGTCCACCCTGACGGGGGTATAAGGAATTTAGAATCCCGACCATTGTAATTGACTAATTTAGCCCTTAAACAACATAAGTTAAGAAATAGGATAGGGAGGATCCTTGCGTTCTCAAGTGCTACTTCTCATATTGCGTTTTACATCAATTTACTTGCGTCTTAGCTTTTATTTGCATTTTAATATTTGTCTTTCATTCATTAGCTTTAATAACAAAAACCAAACAAATATATTATTGTCTTTTATTTTCATAAGTGCATCAATCACTACTTGCTAAACATTGTGATCAACCATCCGTCCTTGGAACGAATCTGATTTATCAGAATTACTACTTGGGACAACCGTACACTTGCGGTTGTGGTTCGATTATTTATTGCATTATTTTTAGAACACACAAAGGACCACCAAAGTGCTAACAAAGCAGCTGATTGGATTGTGAAGGCTTATTCCAGGAATTTATTACCTTTTAATTGGTTTTGTATATTGCCTAATGACTTTTATTCTGTTATTTGTAATGACTCTATGGATTTTGATTCTGCTGGAGTAGGCTAAATACTCTATGCCTCTTTTGATCCCTTTTAATATAAGTAATTTCGACTAAAAAAAAATAGTATGTGTAACAAATCACTGACAAATTGTAACAATAATATTACGTGGGGCTTTTTTGTTGGAATGCAAGAATTGTACTCCCTCCGTCCCAAAAATAATGTCCACATTACTAAATATGGTGTCCTAAAAATAATGTCCACTTACTATTTCAAGACAATTTTTTCTATTTTTTTCCCTTATTACACCTACTTTTCTTTTAATTTAAAATTATTTGAAGAGTAAATATCACTTTTGCCCCTTGCGTTTGTACCCGTTTGACAGGTTGCCCCCTAACCTTTAAAACAGGACTCTTTGCCCCCTACATTTTAATTTTTTGACCCGTTACCCCCCGACTGCGTGTTCCGTCCATTTTCGCCGTTAAAAGTGACGTGGCATTTCCATGTCACTTTTTTTTTTTTTAAATCCAGGTGTTAATTAATTATTTAATTAAAATTAAAGTAGGGGTAAAAAAGGTTTTTTATAAATAGTTTTTATATAAAATATAAATTATAAAATAAAACCCACTATTTTTATTGTTTATAGTAGTAGGACTTTGAAATAAACCAGATCTTAAACTGATAGTTTGTTTTTGTTCTTTCAAATCTACATTTTGTGCTCTAGTTGCTCTCCCTCGAGCCATGATCTAGCTACTTAGAAGGATATAGCTAGAGATTAGGGTAAGAAGAAGAAAGAAAGAAGGAGCGAAAGATGAAAACCAAAGAAAAACAGAGTAAAATTTAGATGATCTAAGCTAAAAACTAGAAAAACAGAGTATACTTTGCTAATTATTGATGTAAATTCGGTGTTTATTTGAAGGGTGAATTATCTATAGGGTCTTAGGAGCACTATTTTTTCTCTATAGAGTAGTGTCTTGAAAGTTGTTATTCTTAGGGACCTCATTTTTTACAATAGTCTTTCCTACCCTTACTAACACTAAAAGACAAAATAGTATGATGTCACTGTTTCTCTCTCCTCTATCACTACCCACCTACCACCTACCACCCATCTCCGACCTCCGACCATCTATCACCGACCTCCGACCACCGACCACCGACCTCCGACCACCGACCACCAGTCACCGGAAAAACATAGAGTATCGGAAAAAACTGAGAGTACTCTCAGTTTTTCCCGATACCAGTCACCGGAAAAAACATAGAGTATCGGAAAAAACTGAGAGTACTCTATGAAAAAGAGAGAGTACTCTCAATTTTTCCCGATACTCTATGAAAATAGAGAGAGTACTCCGAGAATTAAAAGAATACTCTAACAATTTAACCGAATACTCAGTGGAAAAGTCAGAGTATTCAGTGAAAAAGTCAGAGTAGTCAGCGATTTTGATGAGTACTGTTAAAAAAACAAATTGTAAATAGTAAGAAAAGCCTTTATTCATATCTTTTACACACTTTTAAATAAATAATATACAATTAAAAAAAAATGAATTAACTTATTCTTATTTGTTTGACCAGATCTGGTCAAACCAGATCTATAATTGAAAAAAAAAAAAAATAAAGCCTACCAACTACGCGTACTATGTACGCCAATAAAAAAAAAACAAAAAGCAGAATCGCCGATCACGCATCCATAGCTCCGTTCGGAAATGGAGCTCACCTCTAGAATCGCCGATCACGCATCCACCATAGCTCAGCTCCAGAATCGCGCCTCCATCCATGGAGCTTCTCAAGCTTTCCACCGCCAGCACTGGTTCGAAGGAGAAGGAACCCAGCACCTCTTGCCACCGCCAGCACTGGTTCGAAGAAGAAGGAAAGCTTCACCTCTAGCCACCGCGAGCTCCACCTCACGATACAACCCGCACCACCGGAGCTTCGCGAGCTTCTTCTTCACAGCAGATCTACATCGAGAGAAGCAGATCGTGTTCGAGCTCCGTGAAGAGAGCAAGTCACTGCTGGTTAGCTCGTTACATTCACGTGAAGAGAGCTCCGTTCGAACGAAACACCGCGCCGCCATGCCTCCTGGTTCGAGCTCGCCGGAGCAAGTCACTGCTTCCTCATTCGCAGCTCGATGGAGGTGGTGCTGTGAAAATGAGACACTGGTTCGAAGAGATCCGGTGAAGAAGACTTGTGGTGGTGTTTTTTAGTGGTGGTGGTGGCCATTACGGCGGTGGTGGTGGCCATTTTAGGTGGTGGCGGTGGTGGTTGAGAGGAGAGAGGAGAGAGAAGCAGTGAGGTAGTGAGGTGAGTAAATGAAAATGAAATTAGAAATAGCAATTAGTATATATAGGTATAGAAAAAACAAAAGAAGGGTAGTCTAGTAAATGGGGTTTTGGGGTTCATGTGTTAAAAAGTTACTGAGGTCTTTAGTAAGAAGAGGCTCTAGGTGGGGGTGCTAACTCGAAGAGGGGTGTGTCGTCAAGACCCTAGGTGTAATTATCTCTTATTTGAATTGGGTACACGTTAGCGAGGCTAACGTGCACCTTAAGTGTAACTAGACTTCGGAGAACTTTTTCGCATGAGAGAGAAAAACTTTTTGTAAAAAAAAAAAAAATTAAAAAAAAAATAACAAAAAAAAAATTAAAAAAAAAATTAAAAAAAATATAAAAAAAAAATAAAACAAAAGAAAAAATAATACAAAAAATAAAAAAATAATAATAAAAAAAATTAAAAAAAAAAAAAAAAATCACCGCTTGTGGAGTTTCCATGACAAAAAACAGTGGAGAGAGATTGAAGAGAGAGAAAGGAGTTGGTAAGGTTATTATAATAAATGGTGGAAGAAGGAGCAGGAGTGAATAGTATGTGTAACAAATCACTGACAAATTGTAACAATAATATTATGTGGGGCTTTTTTGTTGGACTGCAAGAATTGTACTCCCTCCGTCCCAAAAATAATGTCCACATTACTAAATATGGTGTCCTAAAAATAATGTCCACTTACTATTTCAAGACAATTTTTTCTATTTTTTTCCCTTATTACCCCTACTTTTCTTTTAATTTAAAATTATTTGAAGAGTAAATATCACTTTTGCCCCCTGCGTTTGTACCCGTTTGACAGGTTGCCCCCTAACCTTTAAAACAGGACTCTTTGCCCCCTACATTTTAATTTTTTAACCCGTTACCCCCCGACTGCGTGTTCCGTCCATTTTCGCCGTTAAAAGTGACGTGGCATTTCCATGTCACATTTTTTTTTTAAATCCAGGTGTTAATTAATTATTTAATTAAAATTAAAGTAGGGGTAAAAAAGGTTTTTTATAAATAGTTTTTATATAAAATAAAACCCACTATTTTTATTGTTTATAGTAGTAGGACTTTGAAATAAACCAGATCTTAAACTGATAGTTTGTTTTTGTTCTTTCAGATCTACATTTTGTGCTCTAGTTGCTCTCCCTCGAGCCATGATCTAGCTACTCAGAAGGATATAGCTAGAGATTAGGGTAAGAAGAAGAAAGAAAGAAGGAGCGAAAGATGAAGACCAAAGAAAAACAGAGTAAAATTTAGATGATCTAAGCTAAAAACTAGAAAAACAGAGTATACTTTGCTAATTATTGATGTAAATTCGGTGTTTATTTGAATTGGGTACACGTTAGCGAGGCTAACGTGCACCTTAAGTGTAACTAGACTTGGGAGAACTTTTTCGCATGAGAGAGAAAAACTTTTTGTAAAAAAAAAATTAAAAAAATAAAAAATAAAAAGTTAAAAAAAATAAAAAAGTTAAAAAAAAATTAAAAAATTAAAAAAAAACAATAAAAAAAACAAAAATAAAAGAAAAATAAAAAAAACAAAAAAAAATTATTATAAAAAAAGATTAAAAAAATAAAAAAAAATTAAAAAAAAAATTAATTAAAAAAAAAATCACTGCTTGTGGAGTTTCCATGACAAAAAACAGTGGAGAGAGATTGAAGAGAGAGATAGAGAGATTGAAGAGAACGAGAGAGAGAGAGAAGTTGGTAAGGATATTGCATGAGAGATGGAAGAGAACGGGACAATTATAATAAAGAAGGAGCAGAAGGAGTGAATAACATGTAACAAATCACTGACAAGAATTGTAACAATATTATGTGGGGCTCTCTCTCTATTATTTTTTGTTGGACTGCAAGAATTGTACTCCCTCCGTCCCAAATATAATGTCCACATTACTAACTATGGTGTCCTAAAAATAATGTCCACTTACTATTTCAAGACAATTTTTTCTATTTTTTCCCTTATTACCCCTACTTTTCTTTTAATTTAAAATTATTTGAAGAGTAAATATCACTTTTGCCCCCTGCGTTTGTACCCGTTTGACAGGTTGCCCCCTAACCTTTAAAACAGGACTTTTTGCCCCCTACATTTTAATTTTTTGACCCGTTACCCCCCGACTGCGTGTTCCGTCCATTTTCGCCGTTAAAAGTGACGTGGCATTTCCATGTCACATTTTTTTTTTTAAATCCAGGTGTTAATTAATTATTTAATTAAAGTTAAAGTAGGGGTAAAAAAGGTTTTTTATAAATAGTTTTTATATAAAATATAAATTATAAAATAAAACCCCCCACCCCCCACCGCACCCCCCTAACCCCCCCCCCCCCCCTCCCCTTCTTCTTCTTCCTCCCCTTCTTCTTCCCCGAGACCTGCAACCTGCAACTTAAAAAAAAAAAATCAATCCCACATATACTATGAGCTGCAGCTATGGCCCCACATACATACACATGTGCTGAATGTAAAATAGTTGCGTAAGCTTCTCGATTCGGATTCCCTGAGTTCCAATGATCTTTCGCTTTAAATGGAACTGAAAGTTCACACGAACCAATAGGTAGATTTAGCTTGTATCTCAATGTATGAAGATTCGGTTCATAAAGCCATACATTTCCTTCACGAGCCACCAATTCTTTGCAAGTGAATAGATTTGGAGTGGGAAAACAATCTGTAACTAAAATCACACTTACTTTATGAGATCCTTTAGAATTAGCAGCAAGTTTTGCTACTGAGATTTGTAAATGTAAACGAGCTATATCTCTCCACCATTCTCTAGTTTTATTACACGGAAGCTTTACAAATATGAGATCTATCCTAGGTTTACCAAGGAAATGAATTTTGGGTAAAATAGGACAATTTGGAACTTCGAATTCTTCATCTTCATCTATCCATTCTGGATAAAGTTTATCCCATGTAAGATCATCTTATTACGTGGGGCTCTCTCTCTATTATTTTTTGTTGGACTGCAATCTCTTTTTCTTTTTTTCAGCAGTACCCTTTACCTTGGTTCAAAAGAAATGTTGAAAATGTTAAAGTAACAATCACCGGAGTAAGAGGGTTGCTTTGTGGGATGTTGAGATGAAGTGGTAGTCGTAGAGTTGAGAGGTATATCTAGACTAGTAAGGTATTTGTGGAGATGATGAAAGATGAAGGGTTATTTTAAGTGATGTTTTTCATTATATGGAGGGATTTGGTCTAATGATGTTTTCTAGTAGAGCATAGGAGATTTGCAAATATCCAGGTGTGTCGGTATCAACCATCAAAACTACCATGGTTAAAAGAGAGAAAGATGTGTGAATCCACACATAGAATGGTTATTTAGGTTCTCAAACTAAGGAAGGGTAGATCCATTAGAAAGGTATTTTACCCAGTAGAATTATAACAAGTAATGAAGATGAGAAAAAAAGGAAAAGATTGCAGTCCAACAAAAAATATATACATTGGAGTTATAACAGTCAGCAGCAAAGTATCCTAACTAGAATATAATATTAATATTACTAGTAACAACAGTTCAAGTCACAATCCATTTTAACAAACAATCTATCATATAAATATGAAGATATGAAGAGCTGAGACACACAATGTTTGTACAGACAAAAGACAAAAGCCCACGGATGCCATGTTGGATCCATCATGCATAAGTTCCTCGGAGTAAGTGCAGCCTCCACCAACTCCGTCACTCCTCTTTGTACAGACTGTGGCGGATCAACACCATTCTCCTCCTATAATACAACATATTATTATATCAGATGTAAATTCCCTAAAATACCCTTTTCATTTATCTAAGTACATTACCTCTTCAGAAATATACTGTGGAGCTATTCCATTAATTCGGCCAATAACATGCTCAACATTAGTAGTTATCTTTTGTTTAAAGTCAACAGGGTTCATACTTCCCCCTCCAACAACAGGTGCCATTGGCATTCCAAGGGGTCTTCTCCAAGACCATGACAATAGCTCATCTCGGAAAAACATCGCTAAATGATGCCATAAATGCTGACTTTGCTGTTATTTATTTATTTAAAAAATAAGTCAATAATTCAAAAATAAACAAACTTCCAAAGCTAAAAAGAACTTACTTTAGGATAAACCACAGCTTGTGAAGATGCACACATAGCTGAGACAATAAGACCTTCAACTCCAAATTGTGAGAAAAACGCATGTAAATTCCTGGTTAATCGAAAAGGTACAGGTTCATTAAACTCAATCATTCCATTTGCATCATAAGCTGGATGAAAATCCGTTTGAAATATTTTCCCAGTGTTCTTTGCGAACAATATCTTATTTGGAGATCTTCCTCCAATCTGAAGCATATACGAGACAAAGCTTGAAAGTGCCAGCTGGATTGCAAATTGCTTTTTAAAAGCCCACATATGATTCCCATTTGATAAAGTCTTGTACATGTACTGAGAGAATATACTGTCTGTCACAATATTTTTAGCTATTTCGTTATAAGCCATAAGTCGAAGATCCACAACAGCTTCTGGTGATATTTGACCCGATATTGCTTGATTAAGTTGCTCCTTAAAGTATGTGATTGGTAAATCAGCTTCTCGATCATTCCTTGTACAATGATTCTCATATACCTCATCAAGAAAGGTATTATACATCAGATCATCTTCTACCATGCGAACCTGTTGAAATATAATGAAATAAACACAGTTATTCTCCAGTTAAACAGTAAATGAGTAGTTAAAATTACTCACCTGGTATGATAATAGGTGTATGTATATAGATATTCCTGCGTCTAGATTCCTTATGTTTATCAAACATTCGATTCATAACACGGAAAAGTTGCAATATTCGCTCATCGCTTTTCGCATTTGGAGTTAAGGATGTCTGAACGATAAAATGGCGCTGGGACCCATCTGACCCTATAAGAGTCAACCGCCTAAAACTACTTCCATGCCTTGGCACAATCGGTATATCAGCTCCAACTCTATCTAACTTCACAGTATGATCAGGCGCCACTTCCTAAAAATAACAAAATCAACAACAATTAATTCAAAGGGTAACACTACACAATGACCTTTTTACCCTTACAATAATATACACAAGCAATCTCATACCTGATCAATGAAATACTGTCCCGGAACTTCCACATCAACAACATAAAAATCACGCAAAACCCTACTTTCATCTTCGAGTTTCAACACGATCCTCGACATTACCTTGAAGGACGTTTTTCCAGTGCTTTAACCGTTCGGTCAGTTCAGCTAGAGTGCCCGGAAATGTTTGAGTACTCTCAGGGTCAAGGTCACGTTCGAAATCCTGCTTATACTCTCGTACAAAATCAACATGTTTATTAACGGCATCAGCTGAAAAACACGCTCTACAAACACCTCGAGAGTTCTTTCTTAAGAGATTGCGGAACTTCCGCAGTAGTAGCAGTTGGGTATTTATAACAACGATGAAGTAACGCATTAACCACAGCTAAAAGCCTCTCTTCGGGTAAAGTAACAAAGCGGGACCCAATTTCAGTTAAGAAAATCTCAAGCTCACTCGCGAGATTCGTGTGTTTACTTCTTAAAGCCTCCATTATATCTTTAGCTGCATCGAAAGCACTAGCAGCTAAAGAAAATTTAAAAAAAAAAAATTAAAAAAAAAAAATCACTGCTTGTGGAGTTTCCATGACAAAAAACAGTGGAGAGAGATTGAAGAGAGAGATAGAGAGATTGAAGAGAACGAGAGAGAGGAGTTGGTAAGGATATTGCATGAGAGATGGAAGAGAACGGGACAATTATAATAAAGAAGGAGCAGAAGGAGCGAATAGCATGTAACAAATCACTGACAAGAATTGTAACAATATTATGTGGGGGTCTCTCTCTATTATTTTTTCTTGGACTGCAAGAATTGTACTCCCTCCGTCCCAAAAATAATGTCCACATTACTAAATATGGTGTCCTAAAAATAATGTCCACTTACTATTTCAAGACAATTTTTTCTATTTTTTTCCCTTATTACCCCTACTTTTCTTTTAATTTAAAATTATTTGAAGAGTAAATATCACTTTTGCCCCCTGCGTTTGTACCCGTTTGACAGGTTGCCCCCTAACCTTTAAAACAGGACTCTTTGCCCCCTACATTTTAATTTTTTGACCCGTTACCCCCCGACTGCGTGTTCCGTCCATTTTCGCCGTTAAAAGTGACGTGGCATTTCCATGTCACATTTTTTTTTTTTTAAATCCAGGTGTTAATTAATTATTTAATTAAAATTAAAGTAGGGGTAAAAAAGGTTTTTTATAAATAGTTTTTATATAAAATATAAATTATAAAATAAAACCCACTATTTTTATTGTTTATAGTAGTAGGACTTTGAAATAAACCAGATCTTAAACTGATAGTTTGTTTTTGTTCTTTCAAATCTACATTTTGTGCTCTAGTTGCTCTCCCTCGAGCCATGATCTAGCTACTCAGAAGGATATAGCTAGAGATTAGGGTAAGAAGAAGAAAGAAAGAAGGAGCGAAAGATGAAAACCAAAGAAAAACAGAGTAAAATTTAGATGATCTAAGCTAAAAACTAGAAAAACAGAGTATACTTTGCTAATTATTGATGTAAATTCGGTGTTTATTTGAATTGGGTACACGTTAGCGAGGCTAACGTGCACCTTAAGTGTAACTAGACTTGGGAGAACTTTTTCGCATGAGAGAGAAAAACTTTTTGTAAAAAAAAATTAAAAAAAATTAAAAAAAAAATTAAAAAAAAACAAAAAAAAAATAATAATAATACAAAAAAAAAAAAAATCACTGCTTGTGGAGTTTCCATGACAAAAAACAGTGGAGAGAGATTGAAGAGAGAGAAAGGAGTTGGTAAGGTTATTATAATAAATGGTGGAAGAAGGAGGAGGAGTGAATAGTATGTGTAACAAATCAATGACAAATTGTAACAATAATATTATGTGGGCCTTTTTTGTTGGACTGCAATAATTGTACTCCCTCTGTCCCAAAAATAATGTCCACATTACTAAATATGGTGTCCTAAAAATAATGTCCACTTACTATTTCAAGACAATTTTTTCTATTTTTTTCCTTTATTACCCCTACTTTTCTTTTAATTTAAAATTATTTGAAGAGTAAATATCACTTTTGCCCCCTGCGTTTGTACCCGTTTGACAGGTTGCCCCCTAACCTTTAAAACAGGACTCTTTGCCCCCTACATTTTAATTTTTTGACCCGTTACCCCCCGACTGCGTGTTCCGTCCATTTTCGCCGTTAAAAGTGACGTGGCATTTCCATGTCACATTTTTTTTTAAATCCAGGTGTTAATTAATTATTTAATTAAAATTAAAGTAGGGGTAAAAAAGGTTTTTTATAAATAGTTTTTATATAAAATAAAACCCATTATTTTTATTGTTTATAGTAGTAGGACTTTGAAATAAACCAGATCTTAAACTGATAGTTTGTTTTTGTTCTTTCAGATCTACATTTTGTGCTCTAGTTGCTCTCCCTCGAGCCATGATCTAGCTACTCAGAAGGATATAGCTAGAGATTAGGGTAAGAAGAAGAAAGAAAGAAGGAGCGAAAGATGAAGACCAAAGAAAAACAGAGTAAAATTTTGATGATCTAAGCTAAAAACTAGAAAAACAGAGTATACTTTGCTAATTATTGATGTAAATTCGGTGTTTATTTGAATTGGGTACACGTTAGCGAGGCTAACGTGCACCTTAAGTGTAACTAGACTTGGGAGAACTTTTTCGCATGAGAGAGAAAAACTTTTTGTAAAAAAAAAAAAAATAATAAAAAATAAAAAAATAAAAAAATAAAAAAAATAAAATAAAAAAATAAAAAAAAACAAAAAATAAAACAAAAAATAATAAAAAATAAAAAATAAATAAATAAATAAAACAAAAAATAATAAAAAAAATAAAAAAATTAAAAAAAATTAAAAAATCACTGCTTGTGGAGTTTCCATGACAAAAAACAGTGGAGAGAGATTGAAGAGAGAGAAAGGAGTTGGTAAGGTTATTATAATAAATGGTGGAAGAAGGAGCAGGAGTGAATAGTATGTGTAACAAATCACTGACAAATTGTAACAATAATATTATGTGGGGCTTTTTTGTTGGACTGCAAGAATTGTACTCCCTCCGTCCCAAAAATAATGTCCACATTACTAAATATGGTGTCCTAAAAATAATGTCCACTTACTATTTCAAGACAATTTTTTCTATTTTTTTCCCTTATTACCCCTACTTTTTTTTTTTGGACGTGTTGTAAGCCAGATATATACAAACTGAAAGCAAAAAATTAAATCCTAGCATGTCAACCAATGCCAAGTCTGTTGAAATGTTGATGCAGATTCCACTGTGTTACGTGATCTACAGTTGCCCTGTGTCTGGCATTTTTTGCTAGTGTATCGGCCCTGACATTGAACTTACGTGGAATATGTCTGAAGAAGACTGGACCCGCCTCTTCAGCTAACTGACGAATATGCTTGATCCACGGTCTGAGCCCCCACCTAGCTGTCGACACTTGCTGAATACCTTGAATGAGGTCAAGGTTATCCGAGAAAACCGTAAACGCTTTGTTTGGCCATTGCTTCCCAATTTCTATAGCTGAAATGACCGCTTGTGCTTCTCCCTGATCGATACTTTTACAGGTAATTGTGCTTGAGTATTCCTTTCTGGACCCATTTTCTTTATTAATATGTACCACTCCAATTCCCGTTGGGAGGTGTGCCTGTGTGAAGGAAGCATCGCAAGTAAACGCATTGGGAGTATGAAAATCAAGCACGTGATCTCGTATACTCAAGGGAGTAGGTTGCGTAGGAAACGCTTCATTGCTTGAGAACCACCCATTACCAAAATGTTCCTGAATATTCTTGTTTGTAATCCGAATAATGTCATCCGGGTCTAAGGCCAGGTTGTTGTGTCGACTCTTCATCTTTGCTTTCCAGATATTCCAAGTCATTAGTAAAAGGTATGAGATGACCACCTCCTTGCGCCACCCTCCAGATATATAAAGTTGTAACATCTGTAAAAACCAGGTGCCAATATCCGTTTCAACCTCGGCTACATGGGCTTGTAAAGCCGATCCAGCCCAGGTAAGCCTAGATGAGCCACACGAGAGAAGGAGGTGCTCCACCGTCTCCTTTTCTGCCCCGCACCAAGAACAAGAAGCTTGAACGTCACATTTTCTGTTCGCAAGGTTCCAACCAGTCGGAATTGCATTAGTACAAGCTTTCCACGCAAAGATCCTAACCTTTGTTGGAACGTTTGATCCCCAAATTGTAGACCAAAGGGGACCTGCCAAGGGCACTCCGGAAGATTGGTGAGGAGCTTCAAAGAGGGCTCGGTCGGTGAGAATCTTGTATCCTGTCTTCGTTACGTATTCCCCATTATGCGCATGGGGCCATATAAATGAATCGGGTGAGTCGGTCGAGAAAACTCTTTCCCTAAGGATGACAGGGATTATAGGTGCCGGAAAGAGTTCGTTGAGAATATCCGTATCCCAGTTTGTTGAACCTGTTTTCCATAGTTCGCAAATTTTTTCTATCTTACAACCTTGCGGTCGTTCCAACTTCCACTGAGTATCAAGCCATTTATCATTCCAAATATTAATAGATTTTCCGTCTCCTATTTGATATATACCGTATAGTTTTAACATATCTCTACCTTCAATTAAACTTGCCCATGACCATGTTCGAGATTGTCGTAATTTAACATCGAGAAAAGTAGTATTAGGAAAATAAATACCTTTTAGTAGACGTGCTGCCAGTGACTGGGGATTATGCATAATTCTCCAGGCCTGTGCAGCTAAAAGTGCTGTGTTCATACGTTTAAAATCTTTAAATCCCATTCCTCCTAGCAGCTTACTAACAGCCAATTTTTCCCATGCTAACCAATGAATTCTCGTCTTTTCACCTGAGTTCCACCAGAAATTCGAAATAGCCGATATTAGTTTTTGACAAAACGTAACAGGAAAAGAAAAAATAGACATCGAGTAGGCGGGCAACGCTTGGAGGACGGCTTTAATGAGAATTTCTTTGCCTCCATCCGAGAGAAGATGTGCTTTCCACCCCTCTGTATTATTGAAGAGTTTCTCAGCTATCCATTGGAGAGAATCAACCTTAGATTGTTTATGACAGAGAGGTATGCCTAAATATTTCCCCAGATCATCTTTTTCTTGTATTTCTAGTCTTGTGGTTATCGTCTTGCGTTGTGGTAGCGTTGTATCACTACTAAAGAAAATAGAAGATTTTTGATAATTTATGCGTTGCCCCGAAGCTTGGCAGTATTTCAGTACACATTCTTCAAAATGTTCTACCTCGTCACCCTCTAATGTTAGAAAGAACAGTGAATCATCTGCAAATAAAAGGTGAGATACAGAAGGACAATTTCTAGTTATCTGGATACCTTTCATCATCTTCTTATGTACCTTAGTTTCGATAAGACTAATGAGTGATTCAGTCATTCAAGAAAATAAAAAGGGGGATAAGGGATCACCCTGTCTTAATCCCCGCTGAGAAGAGAATTTTTCTAACCTTTCACCGTTGAGAGTCAGTTGAAATGTAACCGATGACAAACAATTTGAGACCCAAGTAATCCATGTTTCATGAAATCCCAAAGTCCGAAGAACTTGTAAAAGAAATTCCCAACGTACCTGGTCATATGCCTTGGCCATATCAAGCTTAATTGCTGCCATTGGTTTGGCCTTCTTTCGTTTCTTTCTCAAAAAGAAGGATAGCTCCTGGGCGATCAAGATATTGTCTTGTATTGCTCGTCCTTTAATAAAAGCTGCCTGTGTCGGGGAGACAATTTCGTCCATGAATGTTTGTAACCTGTTAGCTAACATTTTCGCAATAATCTTATATCCAAAGTTGACACATGAAATAGGTCGGTAGTCTCCGATGCCTTCTTGGACATTCCCTTTGGGAATTAGAGTAATCAGAGTTTCGTTTAATTTGTCGAGAGAGATATTGTTATTAAAGAAATCTTGTATCATAAGGAAAACATCGAACTGAATAATATGCCAATCTCCTTGATAAAACTTACCGTTTAAGCCGTCCGGTCCTGGCGCCTTGTTTGGGGACATATCAAAGACTGCTTTCTTTGTCTCTTCCATAGTAGGGGGACGAGTAAGAATATTATTCATTTCCTGTGTGACTTTTCGTGGGATTCCTTCGAGTGCGTCAAGCATTAATCCGTGGTTTCGTTCTTTGAATAGGCCTGAGTAATATTCTTGAAAACCGTTGCGAATATCTGACACCTCTTCCATCCATACACCCCTGCTATTTTTAATACGATGTATTCTATTTATATTTCGTCGGCAGATTGTAGCTAGGTAAAAGAATTTCGTGTTCTTGTCTCCATATTTAAGCCATGCTTTCCGTGCTATAGCTCATATTAAAATTAAAAACTAAATTAAAAGAAAGGGAATTCATATTGTTTACAGAATTAAAATATAAAAAGAACCTAATTTCCGGAATCGGAATGACTACGAACGGAGCTATAGACCCACTCCAGCTCTTGTAGCTTCTTCTTTCTTCCTTCTGTTGCTTCTCTCTGGTGTTTTAATCTTGTGGAATGTGAATTGTGTGAAAAATAAAAGTTCAGACCTCCTTTTATAAGCATAAATTCGTTCTAGGGCTTGGACCAGAAAATAGAATATTAATTAAATGTCCAAGCCCACTTTCTAAGCCCAAAATCCCGTAACTGCTGATACACCTTCACTAAAACGGCTTTTCTTGATGCGTTATGACTCCGATTGACCTCATTCCAGTTTCTAAAGTTCCGTAACTCGATAAGGAATGATTTCTCTTCAAAGGTCAGCGGCTAAATCATCGCTTAAGCACCTCGAAATCAGCAATCTATGGCCTGGAAAGTGGATTTTCAGCTCTAAAAGTAATATCTTCGGGATTTGTCTTCAAGTCTTGACTCTAATTCACGATCTTTGACTTTCTCCTCGGATTCCTCTGCTAGCTAACATCTAAAACCTGTAAACTTTACACTAAAAATACCAATATTACGCGCAAAAGTTTAATAAATTAAAAATGCTAGAAATAAAAAGGAAATTCCGGATTATTGCAATTCAAGTCCAAAAGTCTATCAAATTAATTAAATAAACACCAAAAATGATGTCTCCTAAGGGTCGAAAATAAGAACAATTAGGGAGACATCAAAACTCGAAGATGAAAGTAGGGTTTTGCGTGATTTTCATGTTGTTGATGTGGAAGTTCCGGGACAGTATTTCATTGATCAGGTATGAGATTGCTTGTGTATATTATTGTAAGGGTAAAAAGGTCATTGTGTAGTGTGTTACCCTTTGAATTAATTGTTGTTGATTTTGTTATTTTTAGGAAGTGGCGCCTGATCATACTGTGAAGTTAGATAGAGTTGGAGCTGATATACCGATTGTGCCAAGGCATGGAAGTAGTTTTAGGCGGTTGACTCTTATAGGGTCAGATGGGTCCCAGCGCCATTTTATCGTTCAGACATCCTTAACTCCAAATGCGAGAAGCGATGAGCGAATATTGCAACTTTTCCGTGTTATGAATCGAATGTTTGATAAACATAAGGAATCTAGACGCAGGAATATCTATATACATACACCTATTATCATACCAGGTGAGTAATTTTAACTACTCATTTACTGTTTAACTGGAAAATAACTGTGTTTATTTCATTATATTTCAACAGGTTCGCATGGTAGAAGATGATCTGATGTATAATACCTTTCTTGATGAGGTATATGAGAATCATTGTGCAAGGAATGATCGAGAAGCTAATTTACTAATCACATACTTTAAGGAGCAACTTAATCAAGCAATATCGGGTCAAATATCACCAGAAGCTGTTGTGGATCTTCGACTTATGGCTTATAACGAAATAGCTAAAAATATTGTGACAGACAGTATATTCTCTCAGTACATGTACAAGACTTTATCAAATGGGAATCATATGTGGGCTTTTAAAAAGCAATTTGCAATCCAGCTGGCACTTTCAAGCTTTGTCTCGTATATGCTTCAGATTGGAGGAAGATCTCCAAATAAGATATTGTTCGCAAAGAACACTGGGAAAATATTTCAAACGGATTTTCATCCAGCTTATGATGCAAATGGAATGATTGAGTTTAATGAACCTGTACCTTTTCGATTAACCAGGAATTTACATGCGTTTTTCTCACAATTTGGAGTTGAAGGTCTTATTGTCTCAGCTATGTGTGCATCTTCACAAGCTGTGGTTTATCCTAAAGTAAGTTCTTTTTAGCTTTGGAAGTTTGTTTATTTTTGAATTATTGACTTATTTTTTAAATAAATAAATAACAGCAAAGTCAGCATTTATGGCATCATTTAGCGATGTTTTTCCGAGATGAGCTATTGTCATGGTCTTGGAGAAGACCCCTTGGAATGCCAATGGCACCTGTTGTTGGAGGGGGAAGTATGAACCCTGTTGACTTTAAACAAAAGATAACTACTAATGTTGAGCATGTTATTGGCCGAATTAATGGAATAGCTCCACAGTATATTTCTGAAGAGGTAATGTACTTAGATAAATGAAAAGGGTATTTTAGGGAATTTACATCTGATATAATAATATGTTGTATTATAGGAGGAGAATGGTGTTGATCCGCCACAGTCTGTACAAAGAGGAGTGACGGAGTTGGTGGAGGCTGCACTTACTCCGAGGAACTTATGCATGATGGATCCAACATGGCATCCGTGGGCTTTTGTCTTTTGTCTGTACAAACATTGTGTGTCTCAGCTCTTCATATCTTCATATTTATATGATAGATTGTTTGTTAAAATGGATTGTGACTTGAACTGTTGTTACTAGTAATATTAATATTATATTCTAGTTAGGATACTTTGCTGCTGACTGTTATAACTCCAATGTATATATTTTTTGTTGGACTGCAATCTTTTCCTTTTTTTCTCATCTTCATTACTTGTTATAATTCTACTGGGTAAAATACCTTTCTAATGGATCTACCCTTCCTTAGTTTGAGAACCTAAATAACCATTCTATGTGTGGATTCACACATCTTTCTCTCTTTTAACCATGGTAGTTTTGATGGTTGATACCGACACACCTGGATATTTGCAAATCTCCTATGCTCTACTAGAAAACATCATTAGACCAAATCCCTCCATATAATGAAAAACATCACTTAAAATAACCCTTCATCTTTCATCATCTCCACAAATACCTTACTAGTCTAGATATACCTCTCAACTCTACGACTACCACTTCATCTCAACATCCCACAAAGCAACCCTCTTACTCCGGTGATTGTTACTTTAACATTTTCAACATTTCTTTTGAACCAAGGTAAAGGGTACTGCTGAAAAAAAGAAAAAGAGATTGCAGTCCAACAAAAAATAATAGAGAGAGAGCCCCACGTAATAAGATGATCTTACATGGGATAAACTTTATCCAGAATGGATAGATGAAGATGAAGAATTCGAAGTTCCAAATTGTCCTATTTTACCCAAAATTCATTTCCTTGGTAAACCTAGGATAGATCTCATATTTGTAAAGCTTCCGTGTAATAAAACTAGTGAATGGTGGAGAGATATAGCTCGTTTACATTTACAAATCTCAGTAGCAAAACTTGCTGCTAATTCTAAAGGATCTCATAAAGTAAGTGTGATTTTAGTTACAGATTGTTTTCCCACTCCAAATCTATTCACTTGCAAAGAATTGGTGGCTCGTGAAGGAAATGTATGGCTTTATGAACCGAATCTTCATACATTGAGATACAAGCTAAATCTACCTATTGGTTCGTGTGAACTTTCTGTTCCATTTAAAGCGAAAGATCATTGGAACTCAGGGAATCCGAATCGAGAAGCTTACGCAACTATTTTACATTCAGCACATGTGTATGTATGTGGGGCCATAGCTGCTGCTCATAGTATATGTGGGATTGATTTTTTTTTTTTTTTAAGCTGCAGGTTGCAGGTCTCGGGGAAGAAGAAGGGGAGGAAGAAGAAGAAGGGGAGGGGGGGGGGGGTTAGGGGGGTGCGGTGGGGGGTGGGGGGGTTTTATTTTATAATTTATATTTTATATAAAAACTATTTATAAAAAACCTTTTTTACCCCTACTTTAATTTTAATTAAATAATTAATTAACACCTGGATTTAAAAAAAAATGTGACATGGAAATGTCACGTCACTATTTTTAGAAGTCATACGAGGCGGAAGAGAAATACTGGTACGATCGAGCAAGGAAAGGATGGCTTAAATATGGGGATCGAAATACAAAATTTTTCTTTCTGTCCACTATTTTTAGAAGGAACTTAAACCGAATAAAAAATTCTCAAGGAAACTGGATCGAAGAGGCATCAGAGGTTCGTCAAGGTTTTCAGACCTTCTATCAAGACTTATTTCAAGAGCCAAATCACGAAGACATGTCACCAGCTTTGGAAGCAATACCATCAAAGGTCACCCAAAGCATGAACGATAGACTCCTTAGGCCATTAACTATGGATGAAACAAGGCGAGCAGTTTTTGACATGTCACCAAACAAAGCGCCAGGACCAGACGGCCTTAACGGTAAGTTCTACCAAGAATACTGGCATATTATTCAATTTGACGTCTTCTTTATGATTCAAGACTTTTTCGATAATAATATTTCTCTCGACACTTTAAACGAAACACTAATCACATTGATCTCGAAAGGTATTACCCAAGAAAACGTCGGAGATTATAGACCAATCTCTTGTGTTAACTTTGGTTACAAGATTATAGCAAAAATTTTAGCTAATAGACTACAGGAGTTCATGCCAGTCCTCGTTTCTGAAACACAAACGGCTTTTATCAAACAACGTGCTATTCAAGATAACATTCTAGTAGCTCAGGAAATCTCATTTTACATGAAGAAGAAGCGGAAAATTCCCAAACCAATGGTAGCAATCAAACTGGATATGGCCAAAGCCTATGATCAGGTACGGTGGGACTTTTTGTTACTTCTTCTTAATAAACTTGGTTTCCATCAGACTTGGATAACTTGGATCTCGAACTGTTTAAGGTCGGTTAGTTTCCAACTTAATTTTAATGGAAACAGATTACACAAATTTACACCACAAAGGGGTTTAAGACAAGGAGACCCCCTCTCCCCTTTCTTATTTTCTCTTATGACTGAATCTCTAATCAGTTTGATTGACACGAAGGTCAGACATTATCCTCATATGGGAATCCAAATTACCAGAAACTGTCCGGTGGTTTCGCACCTGTTATTTGCAGACGATTCTCTATTTTTTCTCACTTTACAGGGCAATGTCATCGACCACTTTGAAGAATGCATTCTGAAGTACTGCAAGGGTTCAGGTCAACGTATTAACTATCAAAAGTCATCAATCTGCTTCAGTAAGGATACACCTCAACTACTACGAAGGCAAGTAACATCTAGACTAGCGATACAGGAGAAAGAAGACCTTGGGAATTATCTTGGAATCCCACTCTGCCATAAGCAGTCGAAAGTGGAGACGCTTCAGTGGATCGCAGAACGTGTCTTCGATAAAACGGAAGGATGGAAAGCACACCTTTTACCGGAAGGAGGTAAGGAAGTTCTCATCAAAGCGGTCCTCCAAGCGCTTCCATCTTATTCTATGTCAATATTTTCATTCCCGATTACTTTCTGTAATAAACTAATCTCGGCAATCTCGAATTTCTGGTGGAATTCCGGAGAAAAATCTCGAATACATTGGCTAGCTTGGGAAAAATTAGCAATGAGCAAACTTCTGGGTGGAATGGGTTTCAAGGACTTTAAACGTATGAACACCGCTCTACTAGCAGCGCAGGCATGGCGAATCCTCCAACATCCAGAATCTTTGGCAGCTCGTCTACTAAAAGGTATTTACTATCCTAAAACTAACTTTCTAGATGTTAAATTACGACAGTCTCGAACGTGGTCCTGGGCTAGCTTATTAGAAGGTAGAGATTTGTTGAAAAAATACGGTAAATTCCAAATAGGTAACGGTAAAACTATTAACATTTGGGAAGATAAATGGTTAGATACTCAATGGAAACTCGAACGACCAGAAGGGTGCACACTCAAAAATCTTAATGAATTATGGACCGCAGATACAACAAATTGGAATACAGATCTTCTTAATGACATTTTCCCAAGCCCTATTATTCCAACTATATTACGAGAAAAGGTCTTTCCAAATGACGAACCGGACAAATTTATTTGGCCTCATTCTAGACAAGGAGAATATGTCACGAAAACTGGGTACAAAATTCTAACCGATCACGCGATATACGAGGAACCACACCAGTCATCAAATGTCCCGACAGAAAGTGTGCTTTGGAAAACAATTTGGTGGTCAAATGTCCCGACAAAGGTAAGAATTTTTAATTGGAAAGTATGCAACAATGCTATTCCCACAGGTTCAAATCTCGAAAAACGAAAATGCGATGTACAAAGTAACTGCAGCTGGTGCTGTGCCGAACAGGAAACTACAGAACACCTATTACTTACTTGCGGACTCTCTAAACGAATTTGGGCTGGATCAGCGTTACAAATACATATTGAACCCTCGGAGGATCACATCAGCGTATGGCTACTGAGTACAATTAACTTATATACTTCCGGGGGATGGAATAAGGCAGTTGTCACATCATACTTACTTCTCATGATTTGGAATATCTGGAAAGCGAAAATGAAAAGTAGGCACTCAAATTTTGAAGTCGACTCAACGGAGGTAATACGTATAACAACAGTAAATATTCAGGAACACTTTGGTACGAATTGGTTCACTAGTGGTTACAATCAACCGACACCAAATATTACAACAGAAAACACTGGAACAAATCTCGACTTTAATTCAGAAATAGCTTTTCTATGCGATGCCTCGTTCTCAGAAGCACATCTACCAACTGGAATTGGAGTTGTACAACACAACAAAGAAGATGGGTCTCGAATTAAGTATCAATCAACAACACACTGCAACTCCAGCTACATTGGGGAAGCCCAAGCAGTAGTCTCAGCCCTTGGGATCGGGAAGACTTGGAAAAACAAAGAGAAGACGATCTTCTCTGATAACTTGGATTTAATCCAAGGAATACAGCAAGTGTCGGCGGCTAGATGGGAGCTTAGACCATGGATTAGGCGTATCCACCAACTGACCAAAGAGTCCGGGAAAGTTTTCTTCAAACACATCCCGCGACGTTTCAACAAAGGAGCAGATATTCTAGCAAAAGACGCCAGGCACAGGGCATTACAACACCATGTTACAACTACAACTCTTCAGTGTTACTTCTCGAAGTTAGGAATAGGTTAATCATTTTGTTTTTGCTTGTTCTTGGTTGTATTTTAGGTTGAATCTTTTTACTCGTCCAAAAAAAAAAAATGCCACGTCACTTTTAACGGCGAAAATGGACGGAACACGCAGTCGGGGGGTAACGGGTCAAAAAATTAAAATGTAGGGGGCAAAGAGTCCTGTTTTAAAGGTTAGGGGGCAACCTGTCAAACGGGTACAAACGCAGGGGGCAAAAGTGATATTTACTCTTCAAATAATTTTAAATTAAAAGAAAAGTAGGGGTAATAAGGGAAAAAAATAGAAAAAATTGTCTTGAAATAGTAAGTGGACATTATTTTTAGGACACCATATTTAGTAATGTGGACATTATTTTTGGGACGGAGGGAGTACAATTCTTGCAGTCCAACAAAAAAGCCCCACATAATATTATTGTTACAATTTGTCAGTGATTTGTTACACATACTATTCACTCCTGCTCCTTCTTCCACCATTTATTATAATAACCTTACCAAATCCTTTCTCTCTCTTCAATCTCTCTCCACTGTTTTTTGTCATGAAAACTCCACAAGCAGTGATTTTTTTTTTTTTTTTTTTTTTTTTTTTTTGTATTATTTTTTTTATTTTTTTTTTATTTTTTTTTTAATTATTTTTTTTTTACAAAAAGTTTTTCTCTCTCATGCGAAAAAGTTCTCCCAAGTCTAGTTACACTTAAGGTGCACGTTAGCCTCGCTAACGTGTACCCAATTCAAATAAACACCGAATTTACATCAATAATTAGCAAAGTATACTCTGTTTTTCTAGTTTTTAGCTTAGATCATCTAAATTTTACTCTGTTTTTCTTTGGTCTTCATCTTTCGCTCCTTCTTTCTTTCTTCTTCTTACCCTAATCTCTAGCTATATCCTTCTGAGTAGCTAGATCATGGCTCGAGGGAGAGCAACTAGAGCACAAAATGTAGATTTGAAAGAACAAAAACAAACTATCAGTTTAAGATCTGGTTTATTTCAAAGTCCTACTACTATAAACAATAAAAATAATGGGTTTTATTTTATAATTTATATTTTATATAAAAACTATTTATAAAAAACCTTTTTTACCCCTACTTTAATTTTAATTAAATAATTAATTAACACCTGGATTTAAAAAAAAAATGTGACATGGAAATGCCACGTCACTTTTAACGGCGAAAATGGACGGAACACGCAGTCGGGGGGTAACGGGTCAAAAAATTAAAATGTAGGGGGCAAAGAGTCCTGTTTTAAAGGTTAGGGGGCAACCTGTCAAACGGGTACAAACGCAGGGGGCAAAAGTGATATTTACTCTTCAAATAATTTTAAATTAAAAGAAAAGTAGGGGTAATAAGGGGAAAAAATAGAAAAAATTGTCTTGAAATAGTAAGTGGACATTATTTTTAGGACACCATATTTAGTAATGTGGACATTATTTTTGGGACGGAGGGAGTACAATTCTTTTTTTTTTTTAATCAAAGGGACTAATATATTAAAATAAAGGTGAGAGGAGTTAACCAACCCCTGTCACCACAAAACCAGCAGAGTCAATAACGTCATTACAAGCAATAGTTCTTAAAACCAAAGGAATATTACAAACCCAAGAAGGGGATAATAAAGATTTAGAAAAAGCCTTAGCGAGCCAGTCAGCGACCTTGTTTGCTGTTCTTCGAATACCACAAATACGAAGGTTGATGTGGTCCTTAGCCAAGTTTTTAATATCTTCAAGGATAGCCCTGTCCTTCCAAGGACAGTTCGCGCTTGAGGAATACAAGGCCTTCAAAACAGCTTCAGCATCAGTCTCTAAACTGTTGCAAAGAGGAGCATGATCTAACGCAAACTGAACGCCACTTCGGATTGCTTTAGCCTCAGCTTCAAAACTGGAAGAGGCAGATATGTTCATAGCAAAGCCATTAATAATTTCGCCCTTCGAGTCACGGATCACTGCAGCTGCCGTGGCTTTTCCATCTTTAAATGAAGCATCAACATTCATCTTATAAGCTTGCTGAGGGGGAGGAGACCAAATGGGGATAGTAGAGAGCCATTCATTTCTTACTTGATCAGGGGTAGAATAGGGATCAGCTATATCAGCTTCATCAACAAAGAAAATTTGCCTGCGAAAAATATTAATAAGTTCATAGCAAGAATCAAAGTTAATAGGGGACGCATTAAACACAAAGCTATTCCTAGTCAACCAAATAACCCAGAAACAAAGGATAACAGTTAAGAGCAAGTTCATTTTCTCCTTCGAATTACATCCTGTATCTACAATATTTCCAATCCAAGAATTAATCCAAAGTCATAATAGTGGGGAATGTGGCAGTGAATAGGGGAGAGTAACCAAAACCTCCTGGTCCATTCACATTTAAGGAAAAGATGCTCTAAAGATTCTTCTTCTTTCAGGCAAATGTGGCACAGATCAGTGGTGGAACATTTTTTTACTGAATCTATTCTGTTCTGTAGATAGAGCATTCATAATAATTCGCCAAAAGAAGAATTTATATTTGGGAGGAGCATTAGAATTCCAACACAGTTTAAGTAAGTCAGAATTAGTCTGTGATGAGGGACCAGGATGGGATGGGGGGATGATCAACCCTTCTACAGCTAAGTGATATCCTGATTTACAAGAAAAGGTACCATCTTTGGTATAAGGCCAGATGGGATTGATAATTTGGTTAGTCCAAGGGATATTCATCTTAACAATTGTAGCGACAGTTTCAGGAGAAAAAAGAGGATTCAGCATGTCCATCTTCCAGGTTTTGGAGGGTGAGTGAAATAAGTCAGCTACAAATTTGGGGAAGAAGGGGTCGTCTGAGTAGAAGCTCGGTTTCCCAATAGTTTTACCCAGCCAATTATCCTCCCAGATAAGGGTGGAATGGCCATCTCCAATGGGTTTAATTAAATGGGACTTAAGGAAGGAACAACCCTTCCGAATACTGTTCCAAATCCAAGATCCTCCCCTAATATCACATGTATCTAACATGTCTTTATCAGAGAAGTAGATACCTTTAAGAATTTGGTGGACAAGAGATTCAGGGCGCGAAAGGATTGACCAGGCCTGTTTAGAAAGGAGAGCAAGATTGAAGGCTTCAAGATTTTTAATACCTAAGCCTCCAGATTCTTTAGGAGAGGCAACACGATTCCAACTGATCCAGTGAATACCCTGATCATCCTCATTGCCCCAAAGAAAATGACACGTGAGGGAATTAATTTTTTTAATGACTCCTTTAGGTAGAGCTAAAACAGACATAAAGTAAGTGGGAAATGCATGGATAACAGAGGAAATCAGGACGGCTTTCCCAGCCATTGATAGAAGTGATTTCTTCCAACCGCTCAATTTTGATGCAGTTTTCGCAATTAAGGAATCAAAGACTTTGACCTTAGAGTTACCCCAAGCTGTAGGTAGACCCAAATAAAGGCCAAGATCTTCAGTTAAAGGCATACGAAAGGAATCAGAGATTAACTTCCTCATAAGAGGAGGGCAGTTGGGACTAATGAAAACAGAAGATTTATTAAGGTTGATAGATAATCCAGAAGCAAAGCAGAATTTATAGAGTGTTTCTTTAAAAGCATGGATTTCTAAAGGGGAATTCCTTAGAAAAAATATAGAGTCATCTGCGAATAAAAGATGGTGAATATGAGGGCCATTCTTACTTAACTGGATACCTTTAATGTCACCAGAGATAAAGTCATTTTCAATGAGAAGGGATAAGACATTGGAGACAATGGTGAAAAGATAAGGTGAGAGGGGGTCACCTTGGCGAAGACCACGGGATGGTTTGAAGCTACCAGCTTTCTGACCATTGATTAACACATTAAAAGTAACCGAGGTGACACATTCCTTGATGAGGGCTATCCAATTTTCATTAAATCCAAGTCTATGAAGGATGGAGAAAAGAAAGGGCCAGCTAACTCTATCATAAGCTTTATGAAGATCAGCTTTAATAATCGAGAAGCTATCCTTAGAGTTCTTTCTAAGATGTTTCAATTTATGAATGACTTCATGGACAATAATAATATTATCCTGGATAAGCCTACCTTTGATAAAGGCTGATTGACAAGGGGATATGATTTGGGGGATGATTGAAGCCAGCCTAAGAACAATTACCTTGGATAGGATTTTGTAGAGAAAATTCGTGCACGAGATGGGTCTGTATTGGCCAATTCTTTGTGGGTTATTGCACTTAGGGATAAGGACAATGTTAGTTTCGCTGATTTGACCAAGGGAGATAGATCCATCAAGGACCCCATTACAAATAGCCAATATATCATCCTTAAGAAGATCCCAGAATTTACGGAAGAAAGAACCTGGGAAGCCATCAGGCCCTGGGGCTTTAGAAGCCCCAAGTAGCCAGGTGGCATTCTTAATTTCCACAGGAGTGATAGGAGCAAGAAGCATATTATTCTGAGATTGTGAAATAATGGGATAGACTTTATTGATGATAGGGTCAATCAGACGAGACTCTGTGTCAGAATAGAGATCTTTAAAGAAGTCAACAACATGGGTATGGAGTTCGACTCTGCCCGAGGTCCATGATTCATCAACTTTGATAAGGGAAACCATTTTGTTAGAAGCTCTTCTAAAGCGAGTAGATAGGTGGAAAAATTTAGAATTTCTATCACCTAGTTTAAGCCACAACACCCTAGAGCGAGTAGCCCAAAATTTTTCTTCAAGGGACCAAAAGTATTCAATTTCTTTCGAAATTGAAGAGAATTGCTCCTTTAAAGATCCATTCAGGCCAGAAGGGTTCTCTTGCATAAGGGCTTCTAACCTCTTAGAAAGGATATTGATGATGACAGCATTGTTTTTTAGATTAATTTTTTTCCAACGTAGGATAGTCTTTTTGCATCTAATTAACCTTTTAGGAAAACGGGATGAAGGGGGGCCCGCAAATAGACGAGAAGAGGTGAGACAAGACTTAATAGCTGAAGAGCATGTATAAATATCCAACCATGAAGGATCAAGTCTAAATGCGGGTCTAGGGATGGAATTGGTTTGATCATCCCAGTGAAGGACCATGGGGGAGTGATCAGAACCAATAGGAGGGAGGTTATGCACCCACGCATTAGGGAAAAGATTGAACCAAAGGGAGGACCCCAATCCTCTATCAAGTTTTTGCAGGATAAGGTCGTCATCACTCCGATTGTTTCTCCAGGTAAAGGAGCAGCCTTTAGAGGGGATCTCATTTAGTTCATTACGAGTGATATTATTATTAAAGATTCTCAATTCTGAGGGACTTCTATTCAAACCCCCC
This sequence comes from Nemophila menziesii, assembly GCA_029959085.1. Classification (NCBI taxonomy): domain Eukaryota; kingdom Viridiplantae; phylum Streptophyta; class Magnoliopsida; order Boraginales; family Hydrophyllaceae; genus Nemophila; species Nemophila menziesii. The sequence goes on from JARWIR010000001.1 coordinate 110,930,218, forward strand.
CCAACTTTTCCTGAGCATATCGGATATCATTAAAGTCTCCTATGAATAATTGGGGGGAGAGGGGATTATCTTTAATAGTATTTTCAATAAAGTCCCAGAGTAATTTTTTACTATCCGGATTAGGGAGGGTGTAAATGAAATGCAAGAGCCAACACGAATTTAAATCAGAAGGGATAGAGAGGGAGATATGGTTGATACAGTAAGAAATTACCTCAGCATGCCAGTCCTCCATTACAAAGATAGCTAGGCCTCCTGATATCCCAACTGGGTCAACACTCCAAAGCAGCTTAATTTTTAACTTCTTAGCAAAAACAAGTAATTTCTTCTTCTTCGTCTTGGTTTCGGAAAGACCAATAACCCGGGGATTCTCCTTAGAAATCAAATCTCTAAGGTTCTGGACTGTCAAGGGTGACCCCGAACCTTGACAGTTCCAAAAGATTCCGATCATGGGTTAGGTGGGGGTTGCTCAATGCAACCACCCACATTATCAGGCTCCACAATCACTAAGGGAGCAGCATCAATAGCCATATCCAGAAGAGGGACCTCAACCAAACCGTCCTCGCCTTCTACGAACCCAGCCATATCAGTATGAAGGATTTTCCGTTTTTTAGCACTAGGACCAACTTGATCATTCACTGGTCTTTCCATCGCAATAGGAATTTCTGTGAGGGTTAATGAGCTATCATGAATAGGGGTATCTGGAACCAAATAAGAACTGGGTGACACCATAGGAGTAGAAGATTCAGACGAGGGGGACTTAGGGTTTTCTGCCACCAGAGGAGAAGTAACTTGAACTGGGTCCGCCATTGGAGTATCCTCCAACTGTGTAGATGCTGTATCTTCATTATTGAGCGATGGGGATGAGAGAATAGGAATAGGGATGGGTTTGGTGGGGGATGGAGAAGGAGAAGGGGTGGATGGTAAAGGTGTATTGAAAGGTGTAGGTGGGGAAGAGGGGATGAGTGGAGGAGGGGTTGGGGGTAGAGAGGTATGAGCGAGGTTTCTCTTCACATCCGGGTTAACCCATTGACGACTAGTTTTCCCAAGAGTAGGGTTGGATCTGGACCAGGTTCTAATAGACCACCGATTGCCAAATTGTGGTTTAGCACTTTGAGACCCTTCTTTCTTAACAGTCCAACAAAAAAGCCCCACATAATATTATTGTTACAATTTGTCAGTGATTTGTTACACATACTATTCACTCATGCTCCTTCTTCCACCATTTATTATAATAACCTTACCAACTACTTTCTCTCTCTTCAATCTCTCTCCACTGTTTTTTGTCATGGAAACTCCACAAGCAGTGATTTTTTTTTTTTATTATTATTTTTTTTTTGTTTTATTTTTATTTATTTATTTTTTTTTTGTTTTATTTATTTCTTGTTTTTTTTTTAATTTTTTTTTATTTTATTTTATTTTTTAAATTTTTTTTTAAATTTTTTTTTTTTACAAAAAGTTTTTCTCTCTCATGCGAAAAAGTTCACCCAAGTCTAGTTACACTTAAGGTGCACGTTAGCCTCGCTAACGTGTACCCAATTCAAATAAACACCGAATTTACATCAATAATTAGCAAAGTATACTCTGTTTTTCTAGTTTTTAGCTTAGATCATCTAAATTTTACTCTGTTTTTCTTTGGTCTTCATCTTTCGCTCCTTCTTTCTTTCTTCTTCTTACCCTAATCTCTAGCTATATCCTTCTGAGTAGCTAGATCATGGCTCGAGGGAGAGCAACTAGAGCACAAAATGTAGATCTGAAAGAACAAAAACAAACTATCAGTTTAAGATCTGGTTTATTTCAAAGTCCTACTACTATAAACAATAAAAATAGTGGGTTTTATTTTATATAAAAACTATTTATAAAAAACCTTTTTTACCCCTACTTTAATTTTAATTAAATAATTAATTAACACCTGGATTTAAAAAAAAATGTGACATGGAAATGCCACGTCACTTTTAACGGCGAAAATGGACGGAACACGCAGTCGGGGGGTAACGGGTCAAAAAATTAAAATGTAGGGGGCAAAGAGTCCTGTTTTAAAGGTTAGGAGGCAACCTGTCAAACGGGTAAAAACGCAGGGGGCAAAAGTGATATTTACTCTTCAAATAATTTTAAATTAAAAGAAAAGTAGGGGTAATAAGGGAAAAAAATAGAAAAAATTGTCTTGAAATAGTAAGTGGACATTATTTTTAGGACACCATATTTAGTAATGTGGACATTATTTTTGGGACGGAGGGAGTACAATTCTTGCAGTCCAACAAAAAAGCCCCACATAATATTATTGTTACAATTTGTCAGTGATTTGTTACACATACTATTCACTCATGCTCCTTCTTCCACCATTTATTATAATAACCTTACCAACTACTTTCTCTCTCTTCAATCTCTCTCCACTGTTTTTTGTCATGGAAACTCCACAAGCAGTGATTTTTTTTTTTTATTATTATTATTTTTTTTTGTTTTATTTTTATTTATTTATTTTTATTTTTTTTAAATTTTTTTTTTGTTTTTTTTTTTTTTAAAATTTTTTTTTGTTTTTTATTTTTTTTTTAAATTTTTTTTTTTAAATTTTTGTTTTTAAATTTTTTTTTTTTACAAAAAGTTTTTCTCTCTCATGCGAAAAAGTTCTCCCAAGTCTAGTTACACTTAAGGTGCACGTTAGCCTCGCTAACGTGTACCCAATTCAAATAAACACCGAATTTACATCAATAATTAGCAAAGTATACTCTGTTTTTCTAGTTTTTAGCTTAGATCATCTAAATTTTACTCTGTTTTTCTTTGGTCTTCATCTTTCGCTCCTTCTTTCTTTCTTCTTCTTACCCTAATCTCTAGCTATATCCTTCTGAGTAGCTAGATCATGGCTCGAGGGAGAGCAACTAGAGCACAAAATGTGGATCTGAAAGAACAAAAACAAACTATCAGTTTAAGATCTGGTTTATTTCAAAGTCCTACTACTATAAACAATAAAAATAGTGGGTTTTATTTTATATAAAAACTATTTATAAAAAACCTTTTTTACCCCTACTTTAATTTTAATTAAATAATTAATTAACACCTGGATTTAAAAAAAAAATGTGACATGGAAATGCCACGTCACTTTTAACGGCGAAAATGGACGGAACACGCAGTCGGGGGGTAACGGGTCAAAAAATTAAAATGTAGGGGGCAAAGAGTCCTGTTTTAAAGGTTAGGGGGCAACCTGTCAAACGGGTACAAACGCAGGGGGCAAAAGTGATATTTACTCTTCAAATAATTTTAAATTAAAAGAAAAGTAGGGGTAATAAGGGAAAAAAATAGAAAAAATTGTCTTGAAATAGTAAGTGGACATTATTTTTAGGACACCATATTTAGTAATGTGGACATTATTTTTGGGACGGAGGGAGTACAATTCTTGCAGTCCAACAAAAAAGCCCCACATAATATTATTGTTACAATTTGTCAGTGATTTGTTACACATACTATTCACTCCTGCTCCTTCTTCCACCATTTATTATAATAACCTTACCAACTCCTTTCTCTCTCTTCAATCTCTCTCCACTGTTTTTTGTCATAGAAACTCCACAAGCAGTGATTTTTTTTATTTTTTTTTTGTATTTTTTTTTTCTTTTGTATTATTTTTTTTTGTTTTATTTTATTTTTTATTTTTTAATTTCTTTTTTTACAAAAAGTTTTTCTCTCTCATGCGAAAAAGTTCTCCCAAGTCTAGTTACACTTAAGGTGCACGTTAGCCTCGCTAACGTGTACCCAATTCAAATAAACACCGAATTTACATCAATAATTAGCAAAGTATACTCTGTTTTTCTAGTTTTTAGCTTAGATCATCTAAATTTTACTCTGTTTTTCTTTGGTCTTCATCTTTCGCTCCTTCTTTCTTTCTTCTTCTTACCCTAATCTCTAGCTATATCCTTCTGAGTAGCTAGATCATGGCTCGAGGGAGAGCAACTAGAGCACAAAATGTAGATCTGAAAGAACAAAAACAAACTATCAGTTTAAGATCTGGTTTATTTCAAAGTCCTACTACTATAAACAATAAAAATAGTGGGTTTTATTTTATATAAAAACTATTTATAAAAAACCTTTTTTACCCCTACTTTAATTTTAATTAAATAATTAATTAACACCTGGATTTAAAAAAAAATGTGACATGGAAATGCCACGTCACTTTTAACGGCGAAAATGGACGGAACACGCAGTCGGGGGGTAACGGGTCAAAAAATTAAAATGTAGGGGGCAAAGAGTCCTGTTTTAAAGGTTAGGGGGCAACCTGTCAAACGGGTACAAACGCAGGGGGCAAAAGTGATATTTACTCTTCAAATAATTTTAAATTAAAAGAAAAGTAGGGGTAATAAGGGAAAAAAATAGAAAAAATTGTCTTGAAATAGTAAGTGGACATTATTTTTAGGACACCATATTTAGTAATGTGGACATTATTTTTGGGACGGAGGGAGTACAATTCTTGCAGTACAACAAAAAAGCCCCACATAATATTATTGTTACAATTTGTCAGTTATTTGTTACACATACTATTCACTCATGCTCCTTCTTCCACCATTTATTATAATAACCTTACCAACTACTTTCTCTCTCTTCAATCTCTCTCCACTGTTTTTTTTCATGGAAACTCCACAAGCAGTGATTTTTTTTTTTATTATTATTATTATTTTTTTGTTTTATTTTTATTTATTTATTTATTTTTTATTTTTTTTTGTTTTTTTTTTTTAAATTTTTTTTAATTTTTTTTTTTTAATTTTTTTTTTTACAAAAAGTTTTTCTCTCTCATGCGAAAAAGTTCTCCCAAGTCTAGTTACACTTAAGGTGCACGTTAGCCTCGCTAACGTGTACCCAATTCAAATAAACACCGAATTTACATCAATAATTAGCAAAGTATACTCTGTTTTTCTAGTTTTTAGCTTAGATCATCTAAATTTTACTCTGTTTTTCTTTGGTCTTCATCTTTCGCTCCTTCTTTCTTTCTTCTTCTTACCCTAATCTCTAGCTATATCCTTCTGAGTAGCTAGATCATGGCTAGAGGGAGAGCAACTAGAGCACAAAATGTAGATCTGAAAGAACAAAAACAAACTATCAGTTTAAGATCTGGTTTATTTCAAAGTCCTACTACTATAAACAATAAAAATAGTGGGTTTTATTTTATATAAAAACTATTTATAAAAAACCTTTTTTACCCCTACTTTAATTTTAATTAAATAATTAATTAACACCTGGATTTAAAAAAAAATGTGACATGGAAATGCCACGTCACTTTTAACGGCGAAAATGGACGGAACACGCAGTCGGGGGGTAACGGGTCAAAAAATTAAAATGTAGGGGGCAAAGAGTCCTGTTTTAAAGGTTAGGGGGCAACCTGTCAAACGGGTACAAACGCAGGGGGCAAAAGTGATATTTACTCTTCAAATAATTTTAAATTAAAAGAAAAGTAGGGGTAATAAGGGAAAAAAATAGAAAAAATTGTCTTGAAATAGTAAGTGGACATTATTTTTAGGACACCATATTTAGTAATGTGGACATTATTTTTGGGACGGAGGGAGTACAATTCTTGCAGTCCAACAAAAAAGCCCCACATAATATTATTGTTACAATTTGTCAGTGATTTGTTACACATACTATTCACTCCTGCTCCTTCTTCCACCATTTATTATAATAACCTTACCAACTCCTTTCTCTCTCTTCAATCTCTCTCCACTGTTTTTTGTCATAGAAACTCCACAAGCAGTGATTTTTTTTATTTTTTTTTTGTATTTTTTTTTTTTGTTTTATTTTTTTTTGTTTTATTTTTTATTTTATTTTTTTTTAATTTTTTTTTTTACAAAAAGTTTTTCTCTCTCATGCGAAAAAGTTCTCCCAAGTCTAGTTACACTTAAGGTGCACGTTAGCCTCGCTAACGTGTACCCAATTCAAATAAACACCGAATTTACATCAATAATTAGCAAAGTATACTCTGTTTTTCTAGTTTTTAGCTTAGATCATCTAAATTTTACTCTGTTTTTCTTTGGTCTTCATCTTTCGCT
>JARWIR010000001.1:110938740-110941240 GCA_029959085.1 Nemophila menziesii
TTTTACCCCTACTTTAATTTTAATTAAATAATTAATTAACACCTGGATTTAAAAAAAAAAATGTGACATGGAAATGCCACGTCACTTTTAACGGCGAAAATGGACGGAACACGCAGTCGGGGGGTAACGGGTCAAAAAATTAAAATGTAGGGGGCAAAGAGTCCTGTTTTAAAGGTTAGGGGGCAACCTGTCAAACGGGTACAAACGCAGGGGGCAAAAGTGATATTTACTCTTCAAATAATTTTAAATTAAAAGAAAAGTAGGGGTAATAAGGGAAAAAATAGAAAAAATTGTCTTGAAATAGTAAGTGGACATTATTTTTAGGACACCATATTTAGTAATGTGGACATTATTTCTGGGACGGAGGGAGTACAATTCTTGCAGTCCAACAAAAAAGCCCCACATAATATTATTGTTACAATTTGTCAGTGATTTGTTACACATACTATTCACTCCTGCTCCTTCTTCCACCATTTATTATAATAACCTTACCAACTCTCCCTCCGTTTCATAATGTTTGTCCACTTACTAAAAATGTAGTTTCAAAATGTTTGTCCACTTAGGATATCAAGACATTTTTTCCCTCTTTTTTCCACTATTACCCCCATTAAAAAATTAAAATTTATGTTTCCAATACATATTTAAGATATCAAGACACTTTATGAGGGGTACTTTTGTAATAGAGATTGTAATAATTACATTTCTTAATTCGTGTGAAAAGCAAAGTGGACAAACATTTTGAAACGGAGGGAGTATCAGTTTAAGATCTGGTTTATTTCAAAGTCCTACTACTATAAACAATAAAAATAGTGGGTTTTATTTTATATAAAAACTATTTATAAAAAACCTTTTTTACCCCTACTTTAATTTTAATTAAATAATTAATTAACACCTGGATTTAAAAAAAAATGTGACATGGAAATGCCACGTCACTTTTAACGGCGAAAATGGACGGAACACGCAGTCGGGGGGTAACGGGTCAAAAAATTAAAATGTAGGGGGCAAAGAGTCCTGTTTTAAAGGTTAGGGGGCAACCTGTCAAACGGGTACAAACGCAGGGGGCAAAAGTGATATTTACTCTTCAAATAATTTTAAATTAAAAGAAAAGTAGGGGTAATAAGGGAAAAAAATAGAAAAAATTGTCTTGAAATAGTAAGTGGACATTATTTTTAGGACACCATATTTAGTAATGTGGACATTATTTTTGGGACGGAGGGAGTACAATTCTTGCAGTCCAACAAAAAAGCCCCACATAATATTATTGTTACAATTTGTCAGTTATTTGTTACACATACTATTCACTCATGCTCCTTCTTCCACCATTTATTATAATAACCTTACGAACTACTTTCTCTCTCTTCAATCTCTCTCCACTGTTTTTTGTCATGGAAACTCCACAAGCAGTGATTTTTTTTTTTTATTATTATTATTTTTTTTGTTTTATTTTTATTTTTTTTTTAATTTTTTTTTTGTTTTATTTTTTTTTGTTTTTTTTTTAAATTTTTTTTTAATTTTTTTTTTTTTAATTTTTTTTTAAAATTTTTTTTTTACAAAAAGTTTTTCTCTCTCATGCGAAAAAGTTCTCCCAAGTCTAGTTACACTTAAGGTGCACGTTAGCCTCGCTAACGTGTACCCAATTCAAATAAACACCGAATTTACATCAATAATTAGCAAAGTATACTCTGTTTTTCTAGTTTTTAGCTTAGATCATCTAAATTTTACTCTGTTTTTCTTTGGTCTTAATCTTTCGCTCCTTCTTTCTTTCTTCTTCTTACCCTAATCTCTAGCTATATCCTTCTGAGTAGCTAGATCATGGCTCGAGGGAGAGCAACTAGAGCACAAAATGTAGATCTGAAAGAACAAAAACAAACTATCAGTTTAAGATCTGGTTTATTTCAAAGTCCTACTACTATAAACAATAAAAATAGTGGGTTTTATTTTATATAAAAACTATTTATAAAAAACCTTTTTTACCCCTACTTTAATTTTAATTAAATAATTAATTAACACCTGGATTTAAAAAAAAAATGTGACATGGAAATGCCACGTCACTTTTAACGGCGAAAATGGACGGAACACGCAGTCGGGGGGAAACGGGTCAAAAAATTAAAATGTAGGGGGCAAAGAGTCCTGTTTTAAAGGTTAGGGGGCAACCTGTCAAACGGGTACAAACGCAGGGGGCAAAAGTGATATTTACTCTTCAAATAATTTTAAATTAAAAGAAAAGTAGGGGTAATAAGGGAAAAAAATAGAAAAAATTGTCTTGAAATAGTAAGTGGACATTATTTTTAGGACACCATATTTAGTAATGTGGACATTATTTTTGGGACGGAGGGAGTACAATTCTTGCAGTCCAACAAAAAAGCCCCACATAATATTATTGTTACAAATTGTCAGTGATTTGTTACACATACTATTCACTCCTGCTCCTTCTTCCACCATTTATTATAATAACCTTACCAACTCCTTTCTCTCTCTTCAATCTCTCTCCACTGTTTTT